>JAQFVV010006888.1:0-274524 GCA_028023455.1 Epiperipatus broadwayi
AAACACACACTTATAAAATACATGGCTATAATAACATATGAAAACAGATCAAATATTAAAGTTCTTAAAGTCCTGTTGATAGAGTTCTATTTTATCAAATTATTAATTGTGTATTTAGTTATGAGTAGTAAACAGATTAAAATGCATGCATGCTTTTACCTAGGTTTTGTTGTAATTGTCCCATGGGTATTTCTTCCGAGCGCTCATGATTAACTTCCTCATTTTGTGGGGTTATTTCTCATTCCAGTTTTGCTTGTTGATTCTTTAGGTTGAGTTTCAGTTGACAGCTACAGAAGTGGCAGTCCCTCTAGCAGGTCAGGCAAAGATCTTAAATTGTGAGTCAGTGATGAGACGGCTTGAATCCGAACCCATGTCCCTTTAACGCCACTAGCCACGCACTTCTTCCATTTTCTTTGAGCTGTTGCTTCTTCAAAGTCTCTACTAGCAATGCCAGATAAAAATTGCAATTTTCTTAATCTCTTTCTTTTGTTCATTGTTTTTAAAATTTTTAATTAAGACTTAGATTTCCAACCAATTCTTATCATTATGTTTCTTTATTTAATTAGTGGCTGGAATGTAAGTCCCAATTAATTTAACAGATCAGGCAAAGATCTTCCGTTGTTAACATTTTTTTTGTCCATGGAATTTAATTTGTCCAACAGACTTTCACACCTACGGCCATATTGTTTTTCTTTTTATATATCACATATTACATTTTATTTAAAGTTTACAATTCATCTTTTTTTCCACATTTGTGTTTTACATTTTATTTTAATTTGCTATTATATAGTTTTTTAATGAGAGAGAAGAAATGCATTTCTTTATGCATCCCCTTCCCCTCTCCCACAATAAACAAAAAATAACTTTCTAGCATTTGACTTACAAGAGAGAAAGAGATGCATTTCTTTATGCACCCCCCTCCCCTTCTCTTACTATTACAAAATCCACAGTAATTTTGACATTAGACTTTCAATTTTTTCTTTTCCTTCCTTTTTTTAAAAATTTAATAGCTAATTTATTTCACCTTTATTACTTCTTGTTAGTGAATTTATCTAATGTTATTAATAAATATATATGTGTGTCGATGACTTTACGTGGTCGTCACGTTACACTCCGCCCGTTTTTGAGAATTAAAATCGGGTCGAATCTTAGTCTGAGATGAGGGCTTATTTTAATTCTTTGCTTTCAACCCTTACTTCTGCTTTTATTACAGACTTTTCCACTCTATCATGATGAGTGATGAAGATGATGAGGTTGACTGCAGAGAGACAGCTAGGTAAAACTACACAATTCTTTCTGATCAATTTTGGCTGATCAACCAATTTAATCTCTACGCATACGAGACCATGGCATAACTTAACTCTATCAAAACATAAAAGGTTTAAAGCATGTGAACAGCAGGATATTTCTACTGCCTGTTCATCTTGCGCAAACAACAAATTCTTATTCTTTATTTATTTTATTCGAGGCACTAATTCTTATTTCTTCATTTATGTTTTTGAGACACTAATTCTTATTATATTGAGACACTAATTCTTATTATACAATGAGTCCAGGATTCTTACTGGCGCTTCATTTAAAAGTTTAACCACCGAGAGCCATGAGAATCTAAAGTGTGAAGAGATGGCTGAATCAAGCTCAAAATATGACCCAAACATAATGCATACACACACACACACATATATGCCTCAATCTGCAACCTCATACACCTACTAGTGATATCTGTCATTTACGCATTATCACTATTATTCATTTATTTATTTTATTAATTATTAACTAGCTCTTTAATGAGCCTAAACGATTCTTATTTTTATTTTTACTTCTATTTATTTGTTAATTCTATCTGCATTTATAATTGACAGATTGTGATATGAATAAATTATTTATAGATTTCTTTCTTTTTTTTTTTTACTTTTATTTGCATTTGTCTTGCTGTGCTTGACTGCTCATAAACACTCATTAAGTTTATCATTAATTTCACTCCGTGAATACTACCCTTTTTTTGTTGTTGTTGTTGTTTATTATAGTGACTTTAATTATTTGTCATGAGACTATTTGCCCCACCTGTCATACGTTTAAAAAATAATAATTTTATTTTTCATGATTCCAAGACGTTATCCGTTTCATCAAACTGACATATCCGTCCGTTTATTTTCTTTCGGATTATTTTTTGTCTGTAGGCTTCTTATGCTTTTTACCATACCTATTTCCACTTTTGCTTGGAACTGGAGCAATGTTCCGATATCCACTAGAGTCGGCTTGCTCATCTGGGTAATTTATATTTGAACCTCTTCCTATCTGTTCTGACAATTTAGCGCTTTCTGATCTATCAGGAAACGCCTGGTTTCCTTCCCAATAATCGTGGTGAGGATTGAATTGCATCTTTCCTATGTGTGGATCGTTGGGCTGAGGTTTAAATCCCCGATCCTCCACCTTGTAATTAGGCCTAGTGCTATCAAACGCATTTAGCGACTCAGTGACCTGTCTGACAGTCTTTCTTTCTGGGCCTATAAGCATTTGCTCCGCATTGTTACTTTTGCTATTTATTTGCAAGCACTTGCTCGTGCTTTCTTGCTCTTTACTGCTAGCTCTTATTATCTCCATTATATTTCCTGTTATATTTCCTATTTTATTCTCCCCCCTTTCTACTCTCACTTCTATCCTCTCAATTGTGTTCGCCAACTGAGTTACCTCTAGTTATATCTTTCTATAACCTTTCTGTTTTCATTTTTTATTACTTCAATTTTCTCCTCTTGCTCTAGTTTAACTTGCTGTATTTTCTCAAGTAGTTCCTCCTGGTGATCCAGCCTTTCATTTGCAACCTTCATTTGGTCTGAGGTTTGTTCACATTTTTCATTCACTTCTTCAATCTTTTGGCTAAAACTCTTATTTAGTCGTTCGTCCAACTTTTCTATCTTCCTATTTCTTTCATTTCTTTCCCTCATTTCCATAATCAACTGTTGCTGGCCTTCCATTAATTTCATGAACATATCCATTATATTATAGCTTTCTATTTTATTTTTATCATCAACCACTGTCTCCATTCCCTTTCTAATTTCTATATCTCCTTCATTAGCTATTTCTCCGGACAGTTCCATTAGTTCTTCGGAGGTTTTTCTATTTCACCCACTAGAGCGTCCATTTTTGTTTTTGATCTTCTGTGCATCAAATTTATTTAACACACACGCACACTAATCATTTATTTTTATTCTATGACTTTATTATTCTAACCCTATCCGTATAGGATTATCTTACTTTACTAACTTTATATTTCACTGACACTAGGTACGTTTGTTTGACTCTCCCCATCTCACTCACTAATCATCACTCACCCACACCTGCCTTCAAGACCCCTCCACAACTGTCTCCAATTTACAACCTAACTTCCCAAATTATATCAGGTTCTCTTTCTCTCCTTTTACCCTCTATTATTTTATTTTATTTCTTGCTTTTGTCTACCACCAAGCTATTTTTGATTTGTTTATCAATTATTGCATCAACCATTAATTTTGTTATATTCAAATTCAAATGGGCTGAACTTGTAAACGTGACAATATCCCGGACTGGCCCCCAATTATAACGGAAATGGTTATTTGGATGGTTGATTTATATATTTATTTTATTTCAATTATATTTTTTCGATTATTTTATTTTATATTATATTTATTTATTATACTTTAATTCTTTTTCTGACTTTGATTCTTTATTATCTTATTTATTTCTTATTTGTTTACTAACAGTTTTGCTAACCGAAATATCCTGGCTTAGCCTCCAACTGTAATGGATTGTTTATTTATTTAACCACCGCCATTACAATACAAGCAGAGAGCTAATACAGATACAAATTTAACTTCATATCTATACCCTTGACCGAACCCCAAGGCAATACGTACATATTATCTTGGCATTATTTTTCCTGGCCAAGAACTCTCGGCTGCTGAACAGAGCAAACTATTTCAAAGAAATTTAACGAATGTCCAGTGCTTGCTATTTATTTTTTAGAATTGGGAATTCGCACGAACAAGCAGCCCATGAATACCTTAAACAAATCAGCATGCCCCTTTAATCACTAATTACAGTTTCCCCCCTGTCATAGCTTGGTGATAGGAGAATAAAGCAAGGATACAAAATTTAATGATAAATATGTTTAATAATAATAATACTCACACTTTATATAAAAAATACATTATAATAATAACAATAAAAAAACACACACTTCATAAAATACATGGCTATAATAACATATGAAAACAGATCAAATATTAAAGTTCTTAAAGTCCTGTTGATAGAGTTCTATTTTATCAAATTATTAATTGTGTATTTAGGTATGAGTAGTAAACAGATTAAAATGCATGCATGCTTTTACCTAGGCTTTGTTGTAATTGTCCCATGGGTATTTCTTCCGAGCGCTCATGATTAACTTCCTCATTTTGTGGGGTTATTTCTCATTCCAGTTTTGCTTGTTGATTCTTTAGGTTGAGTTTCAGTTGACAGCTACAGAAGTGGCAGTCCCTCTAGCAGGTCAGGCAAAGATCTTAAATTGTGAGTCAGTGATGAGACGGCTTGAATCCGAACCCATGTCCCTTTAACGCCACTAGCCACGCACTTCTTCCATTTTCTTTGAGCTGTTGCTTCTTCAAAGTCTCTACTAGCAATGCCAGATAAAAATTGCAATTTTCTTAATCTCTTTCTTTTGTTCATTGTTTTTAAAATTTTTAATTAAGACTTAGATTTCCAACCAATTCTTATCATTATGTTTCTTTATTTAATTAGTGGCTGGAATGTAAGTCCCAATTAATTTAACAGATCAGGCAAAGATCTTCCATTGTTAACATTTTCTTTGTCTGTGGAATTTAATTTGTCCAACAGACTTTCATACCTATGGCCATATTGTTTTTCTTTTTATATATCACATATTACATTTTATTTAAAGTTTACAATTCATCTTTTTTTTCCACATTTGTGTTTTACATTTTATTTTAATTTGTTATTATATAGTTTTTTAATGAGAGAGAAGAACGCATTTCTTTATGCATCCCCTTCCCCTCTCCCACAATAAACAAAAATAACTTTCTAGCATTTGACTTACAAGAGAGTAAGAGATGCATTTCTTTATGCACCCCCCCCTCCCCTTCTCTTACTATTACAAAATCCACAGTAATTTTGACATTAGACTTTCAATTTTTTCTTTTCCTTCCTATTTTTAAAAATTTAATAGCTAATTTATTTCACCTTTATTACTTCTTGTTAGCGAATTTATCTGTTATTATTAATAAATATATATGTGTGTCGACGACTTTACGTGGTCGTCACAGTATAATATTTGTTTCTAAGACTCCCAAAGATGAGCAAAGCAATATTTTATAATAATAGCCCCTAAGACTTGGATGTAAGCAGGGCAGTGCAATAGCGTTTGCAGAAAACTTTTATGGATTGTAGTAGCTTACAGAGACTGAAATGTGATGATCATCTGAGTGTTCATGAAACATTGTATACTTTGAGAGCAGTGATTGAATTCTTTTATCTAACTCAAAATTGTGAAATGCTAATCATTCTTTTGGCTGTCAGTATCTGTCAGATCTTTAGAGGTATGGATGAGTATATAACCTAAATATATAACTCATTCTTAAAGGACTGTTGATAGTATTTTACGGTCCATTACTATATATATATATATGCACACATGCATGCCATGAAACCCATAATTGTTTCAATATATATATGTGTGTGTATTAAAAACTTTTCCAATAAGAAATATTATGTAAACCTATTTAAAGCAAAGACTATACATAAACATGAAAAATCTATTAGCATTAATATATATTTTTTATACCAACAAGAATGCATCCCACTTGTATCTGTAGTCTAAATTTATTATATAGAATGCTAATTAAGATAAATACCAATTGTATCAATATTTTGGAATATGAATTCAAGTTAAACATAATTAAGCAATGTTAATATCTACTACAAATTCAATTTTTTTCTCACAATTGATATAATCTAGATTAGCTACCTATATAAAAACTTAAATTGCATCCAGGAGTAAAAATTGTTTCCATGGGCTATATTAGTGGTAAGTTAGTTTAGAAATATTATCAAAGTTTGATAAATCTGGAATTATCTTGGACTGTAAAAATTTCTAATATTGCATATTAATGAACTATTAAATCTTTCACACATTTATAAAAATGAGTACGTAATTTTACTTTGAGAATATGAATTTTATCCCAAATTTCAAAAATCATGTTTAAAATCTACTATATATTCAATTTTGTTCTTTCTATTGGCATTGTCTACACTAATTTCCTGTATAACAACTTAGGCTGCAAGCAAAAATAGAATTCATTCTTGTTAGCATAGTAACTAGATACTATTGCTGCAAAACTTTGCATTGTATTTAAATACAATGTTTAGAGGTTTATACATTGAACTATTTCCATCATCTGATATTAAATATTGAATGTTTTTAGAAAAAATTTTATTCTAAGATATTCAATATTTAATATTAGATAATGGAAATAATCCAACATATAAATACATATAACATGCCATCATCAGAAACCTTCAGGCAAATGTTTAGAGATATTTCCACTCCAAATATATTATAAAATACCCAACTACTTGATCAAACAATATTCAATAGTTCAGCCAATGAAATCACTAATATTACATACATACCAATTCGCTAAAATAATCAACAACTACCTATGTACTATAATTGTTTCATGGCTCACAACACCATTCCTCAGATGAAACCTCAGCCAACTAACAAATTAACATAACAAATGAAACCTTATATCATATAAATATTAAGTCTTGACTCAGAAGCCAGCTGAGGACTGATGCTTGGCTAGTTATTTTAAAATAATGCTTAATAAATGGATTGCTAAATGTTGGTTGAATAATTAGTTTATGACTTATTTCCAATTTAGCAGGGATCACAATTTACTGTAATGTAGTTGATTAATTAATATAAAAGGCAGTATAACTTGTAGTTGATTTTAACCTTAATTTTTTCATAATGTTTAAATGTTTGTGGACTTTATTTATTGCTTTGGAAGAATTAATTATATGCCGCAGCAGCCATCTCAAAATTGGATTTATAAGTCATGAAACAATTGTATTATATAGGTCAATTATTTTAATGTGATTCAAAGGTAGTATATATTACTAATGATTGGAATGAAAGAATTGTTTAACTTTGTTTGATTAATTTATTTATATATATATAATTAAACATTGTAAAATATTTAATCTTTAAATGAAAATAATAACTACTCTATATAATATAAAAATCTTGGTATCAATGTCGTAAAAGAAAGTGAAGCTTCTGAGATGAGTGCCTATTTTTCTAATTAAAAAAAATAGTCCTTCTGTCTCACAATTAATATGACTATTATTATTAGTCGAGTACAGACTGAAGCTATTAACTATATACCTTAGTGAAAATCAAACTAAAATGTTTTTCCATAAACAAAATTTTCAATCTTAGGGACTTAAATTCAAAATAATATAAACAAAAAAAAACACGTACTGAACTTTGTATAGTTGATTATGTATGTATAAAATGTCAAATCATTCCCTCAAATATAATATTTTGTCAGCTACACTACACTACTTTGTGAATAAAGATAAAGCCTGAATATAAAATAGCATAGCCAAGACGTTACCTCTTGATCGTTTGCGCAATCTTGTTAAGTACATAAGCTGAGCTTTGAATGTATATGTGTGTGAAAATGATAATCTGGATCAACTGACAGGTGCTGGTTTAACACGAAATACAGATACTGTTGATTATTTATCTTTTCAACATGTGTGTGATCAAGTGTATCAGTGGTATGAGATAGCATAAATGGTTGAGGGTTGTGTAAGAGTCTGACTTCAAAACCCCTATATATTAAACAAAGAATGTAAAATTTAAATTAACAGTAATCTTAAATTGCACATAAGCAAACATGTTTAACTTAGGTATGCAAAAAAAAAAAACTAATACATTAGTTATTTTAATTTTGTTTAAATGTATAAGGAATAAACCCAATGCATAACACTAGCTGTCAATTCAAATATAAATTGTCAAATCACTCTCTCGATCATTATATTTTAAATATGTTCATTTATATGCAATTTAAGATCATCGCTGGTTTAAAATTTTACACTCCTCGTTTGAATAAGTCTGTATACAAATATACTTAAATAGGTTGCAACAAACAATCAAGAGGTAACCTCTTGTCATTCTGTTTGAAATTCAGACTGTATTCACAAGGTGATGTTGCTAAAAAATTATAATGTTTGAGGAAAGTATTTGACAATTTTATATCTGAATTTTCAGCTAACATAAGCACTAGGTCTCTTACATATATATATACACACACACGTATGTATCCATCTATCATCGATCTAGCTACATTAAATAATGATTTTGAATAATGAAAATTTGAAATTATTTAATAAGCAACTATTAGAAACTATTTAACCAATTTTATTTTTTTATATTAGGACTCTATTGATTGTTTCTTTGAAATAAATTTAAATATTATAATAAAAAATCTGTAAATTTAAATTATTTTTATCAGGAAAAAATCCCTTTCTTATATACATCTCAAAATTGGCTAAGCAATGGGGGAAATATTACTGAAAATTCGTTTTAAGAGAGCATTTAGCTATTGTTAGATTGAAAACCCTGCTTAGAATTTCATCATCAGGTAATTGGCAATCCTGGTGATTAGAACTTTCACCTTTATTTTTGCCTTATGAAGGTCTGGCTGCTGGGTATGAAAAAACATCTTATATTTATTCCTTTTTAAAAAAAATTTTTATCCCATTTATTCCTGCTAAAACAAATTTTTATACTTCTGTTAAAAGCTTTTGTACTTTTCTTAACTTTTTTTTCCTTTGGAAGATGTTAAATTGAAATCATGAACTGAAAACGATAATTTATCAGGTGGGTTCGTTGTACTTTTAATTACAATGTCAGACTTTTTTGACAGAGACATCAAAAGGTTCCATGATAGTCTTCTAATTTAGTTTTTTTTTTTTTTAGTGTAACTTAATTGCTTTTTATTTTTGGCAATGATTAAACAAAGTTCCAAAGTGGCTATTTTTTTTTTAAATAATACAGAAAACCATTTGCTTTAATACGCATTACTATTTCATGATGAAAATCATATAAAAAACTTATAGTTGACTTTGAAACATAATTATTGACTTAAAATAGGGGTGGTCAACCTATAGTGCATACCTAAATATGGCACGTTGTAGGTGTAAATGTGGTTTATAAGAACTCTGATAATAAAAATAAAACATAATTCTAGATCATATAAAATAACACTAAAATCAAAACAAATTTTTATTTAATACTCAAAAAAATTATAATAATTCCAATTCAGTAGAATAAAATCCTTTCTTTTGTTCCTATTCATTTGATATTTATATAATCTTAAAGTGCTCAATTCAGAGTATGTCTTAAATGTTTTTAATTTAAATTTTATCATTTATGTTCTTATATTGATGAGTTAGTTGTTCTATGTTCACCTATTATAAGCTAACAGTTTTGTTCTTTATAAAAATTATTTTAATTTATGGAATTGATAAAAACCAAAATGAGATCATAATTGATGGATTCAAATTTGAAAAATACTCTGCTATTTTTTTTAGCAAACATAATTCCAAACATTAAAAATCTGTTTAAAACAAAAATTCAAAAATCCTCTTAAAGGTAAACTAAATTTTTGAAATACGTGCACTCTTTATATACCTGGAGCCTAATTGTAAATATAGGGTATTTGAACTCAGACTTTCAAGCATCTTTCAACTATCCACACTATCTCAAACCACTGATACACATGACCACACACATGTAGAAAAGATAAATAATCACCAATATACATATTTCATGCCGAGTCTTTCAGCACTGATTATATATGTGTGTGGGAAATGATAATCTGAACCAACTGATGAGTGCTGGTTAAGCATGAAATACATATATTGGTGATTATTTATCTTTTCTACATGTGTGTGGTCATGTGTATCAGTGGTATGAGATAATGTGGATAGTTGAAAGGTGCTTGAAAATCTGAGTTCAAATCCCCTATATTTAAAGTTAAGCTTTAACTTTTTTTTAAGTGTATTGAAAACAAATGCTAAATATTATTTATCCTTAAACAACATTTTATATACAAAAAAATTAATAAGAACACAAAAGTTGTAGAATGCATCTGAACTCATGTGCAAAAAAATTGATGCATGAACTGTAAAACATTGACCAACCTAACATATTCAAAACAATATTAAGAGAAGTTATATAGAAGTTACATTTGTAATCATTTTATTATTAAATATCATTAAAATATTAACTTTTGTTGATTTTCCAGAATGAACTTGTTTTTTAGACTGCTCAGAGATACACATATTATTGTGATAATGGTGTCCTTTTATCCTTTTGCTGGATGTACTTTTTGCTTACTAATAACCTTTCCAAGCATTTTATACTTTTTAAATAAATTTTATTATCTCTTTATATGACTTAAATATAATAATTTCAACTTGTACTTCAAATGCTGGAGATGTAATCATTTGTTAATTTTTCTTACTGAACATGGAAAAGCATCAATATCTTTTTAATGTTCTTTTTCCTTATCCAATTTTTACATAATAAAGAAGTACAGGAAATATTAAAGCCTGAACAATTTTGATTTTGATTTTTAAAAATGTCATATTGTTCCATTTTTTTTTGAAACTTTATCTATTGTTAGTCTGCAGTCAGTCATTATCTTGACCATTTCATTTCTTGTGATTGATGAATAACCCAAAAATCAACAGATTTAGACTTTTATCTTTAATTCCTATTGTTTTTTATTGATAGCTAAAGTTTATATATATATATTAATTTAGTCATAATAACATGCAGTCATAGAAAATTATTACATTTTTAAACAATCATTATTAATAACTAATATTCATTTAAAAGTTGAAAATTATAATTATACTTTAATCTAAATGTAAATAATTTCCAAACTATAATATAATCTTGGGTGAGTTGAAAAGATTGGTTTAGTCTAAACCATTTTGCCCTTTACGAATCATTATTTTTATTCCAAGTCTGAAATTGTATATTTAAAAATGTGACATGAAATTTCAAGATATTGCTTGAGAAATATAAAAAATATGTAATATCTTGCTGTAAAATTTGCTATATCAAATATTTCTATAGTTTTTGGTATAATTTTTTGATAAAAATGATATCTCCAATATAAAATGGATGGATAAAGAGTTGGATATTGTAGAGGATTGAAGCTTATCCATTAAAGTCTGTACATTTTCTATCTTAATATAAACTAAGCACTGATTATATATGAGTCAAAGATGATTATCTGGACCAACTGATGAGTGTTGGCTCAGCATGAAATATGTATATTGGGAATCATTTATCT
Source organism: Epiperipatus broadwayi (assembly GCA_028023455.1). Lineage (NCBI taxonomy): Eukaryota > Metazoa > Onychophora > Udeonychophora > Euonychophora > Peripatidae > Epiperipatus > Epiperipatus broadwayi. The sequence goes on from JAQFVV010006888.1 coordinate 11,433, forward strand.
TTTTACATGTAAGTGGCCATGTGTATCAGTTATATTACATTGAGTGGATGACTTAAGAGAGTTTGAAAGCCTAAATTCAAATCCTCTTTAATTACATCTGGCTTAAATATATATAATATACTTGTATTTTAATATAAAAAGTGCTATATTTTAAATTTAAATTTACTTTTCTTGTATTGGATTATTAATAAATTGCATTAGATTATAATTGATAATTGGACAATTTTTAGCAGTGTTTTAGCATTGTAGACAAAAGAGTGTATTGCAACAGATTTTCTAATGATAATGCAGTACTAATAGATAGTGAAAATGAGATTAATAAACCTTATGTAGAATTGATGTAATTATAGTAGAAAATTTGGGACGTAAATAAATGTGAACCAAACTAAGACTAAAAATATATATGCTAATGTGAAAAGTTTAAAATAAGACATTATAACACATACATTTAAAAATCTTTTGCTAAATATTATTCTCCTTCAAAAAATTATGTCAATGTCAATGTTAAAATTAATGAAGAAAATATTTCAATAGAATATAAATTTATAGATTTTTTTGTCATTAATTATTGGAGATTTGCAAAATGAAGTTCTAAGTAAATCATAAAAATATGGTTTATAGAGGTCAAGAGTATAATAATAATGCCAGTACTGATGGAAGTACAACTGTATTCGAGTCATAAATTAGAATTAATAATTTAGACAAATATTTGTAATTATGTGTTGAGCTGTGTTAATCATGAATTTAAATGTTTTTTAAAAAAATTTAAAGTTTATTTATAATTTTTCAAATACATTGATTAAACTGCTGATAGTGACACACCAATTAGTATATAACATACCAGTTTAATTGATATTATTATCTCTCTTTTTCAAATGATGTTGGCTTGGGCAGTGGCAGTACTAGCATGAAGATTAAACTATAATATTTTACATTCATAAATACTAAAATTAAGGTAATACTTTAGCCAACTGGATTGCTCTGTCAAAGGCAACAGTGAGTAAAAAAGTTCTACACATATCTATGAGGATTATGCTGATAGCCTACTTGGTTAGAGCATTCCCTTAAAATCAGTTTTCATAAATCTAAAGGACATCAATTCAATACCTATGCTAGCATTGTTAATGATATCCAAAAACATCTGAAAACGAGAGAATAATACCATTTAAAATATTGCACTTTATATAACTTGTGCCTGATGAATGCATTTTAAAAGTTATAAACACATTTAAATTTTTCTAAAAGCATATTTCAACTGCATTCTAATAAATAGCTAGAAGTAAAAATATCATTATCACAGTCATTTAGACAAACCAGTACCATAATCTTTTTAGTCTTTAAATGTAGTTGAAATTTATGCAATAAGTTGTAAATCATTCCTGACCAAGTTTTAAAATTATACAAAAGACTTTTATAATTTTTATATATTATGTCAGTAGATAATTATTAAAATGATTTTATTACAGGAAACAGGTCACTTAATGTTTGATTGAAAATTTGTAATCTGGCTTGCACTAGGTGACACTACTGCACAGAGAATTTTAACAGCTTATATAAGCATGGGACAGTGATCATGTGATGTTTAGTGGTCTAATACCAATCCTACTCATAGGATGATGGTAGCTATCATTATTAAAGAATCAAAAACACCAAAATGTATAGATTCTGGACTCGTTTCAGATCTATATGATTGATTATACAATTGAATGAACATGAATTGAATGGAACACCTTCATGCCCTCAATCCAATATGCTTTAGATTGGCCTGTATAAATGAATTTAGATACAAAGATAAGATGGCTGCTCTTATCTTTTCAAAGTCTCTCTCTCTTGTGCTTTATTGAAAGTATCTTTCATACTCACCAAAATACTGTCAAGATATTAAAACAACATTATAGCAAATGTGTATAGGGTGTAATTTCTTTCTGATTAAAATTAAAATAATTTGTGTATTTATTCCAATTCTATTATATTCTTTTTCAACTACTGATGAACCAATGCAGAATAAAGGTCTTTTTAAGTTTAATTCAGTTTTCTCTATTTGTAGTGACTTTTCTACATGTTATTCCATTAAATCTTATTTTTTTGATCTATTATTATCTTTTTTAAAATATGTCTATTCAAGCTCCACTTCATGTTTTAATTTTTTTTCAATAATATCATTAATATCTATTTGTTTTCTCCATATTTCCCGAGTGGTCTGAAGTTTAAATATTTCTTACCTTTTAAATATCCAAATCTCAGATCCATATGGAAGAATAAGTAAGAACCTTTCATTTCAAACATATAGGCAAAACACATAGGTATACATTTTGGTATTAATTTACATTTAACAAAAGTTTACTATACAAATTTAATTCTATGCTTGATTTTATTTGTTTACAATTACTTCTATATTAATAATCTGACTAAGTATTTACAGTTGTTAGCTTTTCATGATTTCATGATTATAACTTTTTGTCTTCTGCAAAAAATTTTATTTATCTTTAGTCTTACTTTCATCAGATAACTCTTGTAACATTTCCATGTCATATGTAAAACCTAGATGCCTTAAATAATCTTTATGTATTTTTATTCCATTAGTTTTACATTTTAGTCTATAAAATACTTCTTTCAAAACAGCTGTAACATGTTTTGGAGATATAGAATTAGCCTGTTATATGATATGGATAGCTGAAAAATTGGAGGGTATAGTAAATTAAAACATATCCATTAAAGTATGGAGATTTGCTATTTTAATATAAACTGAGCACTAATTATATATGTGTGGGGGGAGATGATGATCTGGACAAATGATGAGTGCTGATTTAGCATGAAATACACATATTGGAGATCATTCATCTTTTCTGCATGTATGTGATCATATGTGTCAGTTGTATAAGATAGAGTGGATGACTGAAAGGAGCTTGAAGGTCTGTGCTCTATATATATATATATATATATATTGTAATGAGATGGAGTATTAGGATGTGGTCAGAAGATCATACCTGGGGTGATGGAAAGTCATCATCACAACTAAATAAGCAAAATTTAAAATTTTCAGAAAGTATAATATTTAAGATAAAGTTTAAAGTAATAAAGTACTATCATAAAAAATATCTAAGTAATGTTATATTCAAGAGAGCATGAGATCAAAATCTCTGTGAGATCAGAAAGAGATCAGTTATATCAGAATTGTGAGATCTGAAAGAGATCAGTTATATCAGAAGAGATCGGTTAATTCCTTAAAGCAACTATAATTAACTATACATCCACCATTACAATAAATAATACAAAGAAATAACCATTCATCATCATGAATGATCCATCAATCAAACTACATCAGAATAAAATCAACTGTCTATCTTGTGACTGGATTGGAAATGGATATTATATAGACCAGGCTAACTATTTAGCTCTTGCCAGTTTGTGGCAGATTATTGAGACCATTAATTTAAATGTACCACTTAAGTGCTAATCCATCAGAATACATAACCAGAAAATCTAAACAATAAAGCTGGAATATTAAAAGTCTGATCATCATTAATGCTCTACATTGGCCACTTAGTACCATTAATGGATTGACCAATTATAAACTTAATTTTTAATAGACTAAATAAAATAAAATGTAATGCAGGGGCTTTGAAGAATATACTATTTGCACCAAAACAGGACCATTATCAAGTAAATGCCCCTAAAGTATTAAATACATCCCCATATTCAGCCTGTTATACACAAATCTAGTTCAGAAGAACACAAGCTCTATAACTGCTATAGTAACCAAGAGATGATGATGCAATATGATTTTAACAATTGAATTCAAGTCTATTAATAGCAATTAAAAGAATTAATAAAATTAAAATCTCTAGAAGATGGCTATATGTATATGTCTTCTGATTTTGATTAACATACTACAAAAAATTATTATATTGTGATTTACATATATGTGATTTACAAAATTTGAGTTATTACATTGATTTACATATATGTTCTAATAGTCTATTTAAAATCAGACAATACACAGCTCTGTAGCTTAATATAAATGAACATGTTTGAATTTATCAAAATAGTAAAATTATTAAAAACATATTTCATAATTTCATTTAAAAACTATACATAAAATTCACATATTCATGTGTATCTATGAACATATAAATGATATGAATTAATATTATTAATTAGTCTCTTTTTTTCAGTCATTAAAAGTATTTTCTTTCTTTTTTTAAAAAAAAAATAAAGTCAATTGTTTTGACAGGTAACTCAAAAAAATTTTTATGAAAGGTTACTCTCAATTAATTAATTACATCTTTAAATTAATCTAAAAAAGATTTTTTAAGTCCTCTTTTTTTTTCAAAATAAATTGTCCATGAGTTAATCATTACTTTTAGATTTTAATTCAATTCAAGCAAAATTATTTATTTCTTATCTTTTAAAATATATAGATTTTTAAATGTCATTTTTACCAAAGAAATTTATTTAAAAATTTATTCTCATTATGTATAATGTACTTACCATTGTATATGTATTTATGTGTGCTTCTCTTTGTGAATTGGTCTTGGTAAGATAGGTATAATCCAGGATTGTCATAATCAGGAAGGTTTAATTCAGGCATAAGTTGTTGGCATTGATCATCCCTTTTCTGACTAGGATTGGTCCAGGAAAGTTAGCTATTTTCTCAGAATGCATTTGTAGCTATGAATTACAAAGAATCTTGACATTTTTCCTCCATGTGAATTCAAACCTCAGCAGTGAATTATATTGCAGCTGCTTTTTTGCTTTCTTATATTTTCATGGTAGTTCTTTATATAACTGTGCTATCTATCTCTTCTGGTCAGCTCTCTGCTAGACCAAACTATTACTTCATAAAATATTTTATCTGACTTTGCAGATAGCTATTAGTCAACTAAAAACCAGACTCTTCTGGCTAGTTTTTACAAAAATTACAAGCCAAACTATATTAGCCAATTCTTTTTCAAAAACTACTATTCAGACTGCAGCTGGCCTATTTGGTCATTGCTTCTCAAAATATTAAAACCAGACTTAACCTTTCAAAGACTGCTATCCAGACTGAGCTGATATTTTTATCAGTTCTTTATAATTTAACACAGAGTTTTTTTTTATCTTTTCAAATAGGTGATTAACTCTTTCAAAAACAACTTTGAATTTTTACCAAAGATGTGATCTATATGTTTTTACTTAGATAGAGAAATGCATAGAAGCATTAATTAAAAATAGATATTTTATACAAATTTTAATTAAAAGGTTTCAAAAATAAATCCTACTTGTTTTTAAATTTCAAAATCAGAATAGTAATAATAATTTATTTCGACCTTTTAAAAAGTACTTATTTATAATGAAATTCTGTTTTAAATTCAGAGTTATTTAGCCCTTTATTTATTATTTTTATTCCAAGTGAAATCTAAAAAATATCTACAAAAATTATGTCTGTGTTTATTTTCACTTTCCTTTACTTTATATATATTTGTACACACACACTATATTATTGTGTGCCATATAACAGACCTAATATAATGTATGTATTATATCAAGACCAATTTTTTTAATTATCTGCCATGGCATGGAATGTAGATAATTCTCTATGCCAACATACTAATAGCTAGAATATTCAGAAACTCTCCACTGACGTGAGCCATAAGTTCAAAACCAGTTGGTTTGGAGATTAGAGTGTTTTGGATGGAGATTTTAAATATTTCCTTATACTGTAGTTATTAATTAAGAGCTTGTTTGAGCTATTGGTACGCTCTCTGTATTGCATTTTTGTAAATACAAGCTTATAAAAGTAATGTCGCATTATATATGACTTGCTTTTTTGATTATTATTGGCTAATTTTATCGATCAATTATAAATTTTAGCTAAATAATAAAATTCCACTACAATACAAATTCAACAAAAGCAGATTAGTGAAACATATAAAAAAATTATATCAGTATTTAAAAAATGATAATATTAATATTAAAAAAAAAAGATAATATTAGTGTTAAAAAGAGAAAATATGGCTTCATCAGATTTGACCCCCAAACCCCATGTTTATGCTTCTGATAATCTACTCTAACTTTATGGCCATGACAAAATAACATAAAATATGACTGATAAAGTAAATTATCTACTACACATAATCATTATTAGCTAAAGTTTTACATGTTTATTTTTAAATAAATTATTAATTGTAATGTGAATTTTTTTTACATAAATTACTATAATTAGGTAATTTAAACATTTACATATCAATTTTATCAATTATCACAACAAAAGTCTTTTCAGTTTAGCGAAAAGGTAGACAATTTAATATTAAGTATATTTCGGATAATTGTTAGAAGCATGAGTATCTTATATTTAAATAAAAAATAATTGCAACCAGAATGTCTTTCTAACAATGGAGTGATTCAGAAATGTAAACATTTTCATTTACATATTTTATTACTTATCACAGTGGAATATCATCTATAAATATTCAATGCAGCTCAAGGATAGATTATATAATATTGAATACATTTAGAACAATTTAAGTAAAAAAGTAATCGTTTTATATTTAAAGAATAAATATTCACAATCAGAAGGTGTCTTTAATAATGATGCAAATCAGAATGTTTCTAACACTGGAGTGATTTCTAAATTTAAACATTTTCATTTATATATATATTTTTATTAATTATCACAGCAATTTGTTGCCCCAATTGATGAAGTGACTTTGGGCATGCAGTGGCCCTGTGTATATACAAGTATTCCTAGATACTAGATTATTTTGCTTCTTTGTAATTTACTACATTCTTACATTACCAGTAATTTACATTAATCAACAGAATCTAAATAAACCATTGTTAAAATGAGTTTTTTATTCTGTGGTATAAGTACCTTTTGTTCCCCGTGTCAAAATATTTTGCATCTCCTTCACAGACTTTCACATGACCCACCACTCTCCACTCCATCTAATAATACTGATACACTTAAACACATATATGTTGAAAAGATAAATAATCACCAATATATAAGTATTTCATGCTAAACCAGCAATCATCAGTTGATCCAGACTATCATCTTTACACACATATATAGTATAAGTGCTCAGATATATATTAAGATAGACAATCCTCATACTTTAATGGACAGGCTTCAATCTACTCACACTCCAACTCTTCAACCGTCCACCCAATTGAAAATCTGATGATGGAATGCTCAAAGGCCACCCTGAGGCCGAGATTCTTGTCACACCCATGTTGACCTAAGGTCAATCTGAACCCCACATGTACAGGACATAATCCATTAAATACATATGCAAGGATGGGCAGACATCTCTATAATAACTGAAAGACAGGCTTATTTATACCTGTGTCTATATATATGTAATATTAGGGTATGAGCACAGACTTTCACATGACCCACCACTCTCCACTCCATCTAATAATACTGATACACTTAAACACGTATATGTTGAAAAGATAAATAATCACCAAAATAGTATTTCATGCTAAACCAGCAATCATCAGTTGGTCCAGATTATCATCTCTACACATATATACTATAAGTGCTCAGATATATATTAAGATAGACAATCCTCATACTTTAATGGACAGGCTTCAATCTACTCCACACTCCAACTCTTCAACCGTCCATCCATCATCAGATTTTCAATTGGATGGACGGTTGAAGAGTTGGAGTGTGGAGTAGATTGAAGCCTGTCCATTAAAGTATGAGGATTGTCTATCTTAATATATATCTGAGCACTTATAGCATATATGTGTAGAGATGGTAATCTGGACCAACTGATGATTGCTAGTTTAGCATGAAATATGTATATTGGTGATCATTTATCTTTTCAACATATATGTGTTTAAGTGTATCAGTATTATTAGATGGAGTGGAGAGTGGTGGGTCATGTGAAAGTCTGTGCTCATACCTTAATATTACATATATATAGAGAGAGAGACACAGGTATAAATAAGCCTGTCTTTCAGTTATCTCCTTCACATAACTTCACCTTGATTAATTATATATATATAATTAAAATATATGCCTGTATTTCAGTTATTAATTAATTTTAATAAAATCCTTGTTTTTACTTCACCTTCAAGTATTTTTCCCCAAAAGCGCTAAGCCGTAAAGTTCTTTTTCTAATAATACTAAGCTTCACTTTATTCCATAATTACCAATTATACTAAAGATTATAAATTATCCATCAATCCTCACAAGTCATCATCCTGGTGCATCAACACTGTTAGGAAAATACTATCCAATTTTTTAGCGGAACCTCAGTGTTTTCTGGGGTTTCCTATCTTCAAGTCACAGACTTCTATGTCTGTCTGCCTACAAAAATCCATCATAAGCAATGCTACTAAGGTGGTTCAGTCGCTGTCAAGGACATACCTGTCCCTACAAGGGAAGATTGCTCTTATTAATATGAAGATTATGGCGAGCATAAATTACTACCTGCCAATAATGACAGTTACCAAATCATTCAGCTTACAGATTCAGAGGCTCTGTGGTCAGCTCTTATGGAGAGGTCGGACCACTGCAATTAGCATCTGCAGACTTCAGTTTCACAGGAGACAGAACGGTATGGGTCTCCATTTAATACAGACAATCAATTTCCAAAAAGGGCATTCACTTTTAGTAAACCTGGGGAAAAAATACCCTCTATCAAATATTATAGAGACTGTAATACCTAATTATAGAGACTGTAATACCTACTGACAGACCTCCCCCCAGTAAAGACACATAGCTTGACACCATTATTAAACAACAATCTCTATACATCGGGCACTCAACAACAGAGTTTAATAATAAAATCAACATCTGGCAGGCACATTGCCTGCTGAATCCTGTTAATACAGTTATTTATGCTCACCTAGGGTGCAGCAATCATAAAATCACCTCAATATTTAAATATCTGCTACTGGAGCCCAAACTTTTGGATTATCTGATCAAGGTGAATATGGATTCCATGCCAACTAATACATTCTTATACTACAAGCGGTTTCTAAATAAAATAGACCCTATTTGTCATGCCTGTTCTAGAGGAGAGGAGTCCTTTAATCATCTGTTAAATATATGTCCAGGCTATAACAGTATTCAAAGAGTTATCTCTCAACACTGCATTATAGCAGTGGATAAAATCCTGGACATCAGGGGTTGTCTCTTCTCTGGAGACTTTACAGTAATCAGGTTATCTATCTTCCTGACATATGCTTTTTGGTACACAAGGTGCAGGACAAAGTTCACACATCCAACACCGGATCCCAATGCTATATTTTGCGATAAGCTCAAAGCTCTTCAAGACAAGAATAAGATGCTATCCTCTAGATTTCTGTTTAATAATACATGGAGCCTACTAGTATGGCCCACAGACTCTACATGAATTTTGGACCTGATATTTCCACATTGTAGTGTATTGTAGAAGAAGTAGTCTGTGTTGCAATATGTTGGATTCTACTAGAGGGGATTGATTTCACACTACATGTATTCCAGCTGATAAGTTAACATTATTGGGCCATTCTCTGCACTAGTAGGGGTGGGCAATACCAACAAAATAGTATGTATTTGCTCATATTATAATCTGCTAGTGCGGAGAATGGCTCTGGCATACTTTTTCCAGACCAACGCCAGCAATGGATGAGCCAACATTAACAAAGTGTATTTATTATGCATCTGTACAATTTTATACTGTCAATAAATATATTTTTAAATATAAGCTTCACTTTTTTGCATAAAGCACAATTTAAAACTTTGACAATGCAATGCAAATACATATATTTTCTGCTATGATATCCGATACGCAAAAAAGTGTTGTTCCAACTCATCAAAAACATAATATGTCAAGCATAAAAATAACCACAATGAATGTGCAAGGCCTTAACTTATACAATAGAATCTAAGGCAAAACTCCCCATACAGAAGTGCCACTCTGTGCCAAACAGAGTAATCAATGGATGCCAGAAGGCTTGTGCATAAAATCCCTATCTAGTGCCTACTCATCCAATATCCTCAGACTAGTTTCTGGCTTGTGGCCATCATCTGTGAGGAGCTGTGGATCTGAGAGCACTGCACCTAGATCTTAGGATCTAATGCAACCCTCCAGCAGCCACCTTTTAACTCTACTTTACTACAAAACTATGAGAATGAAATTGAAAACATTGTTAATATCTTCAATCTAAGCTCAATAGCTTATATAGTCATATGGGTCTGAACTCAATTCAGCACCCATACATTTTAGTGTCTTTGGCTCTTAAACAACCATAGCCACCAATATCCTATTAGGCAGGATTGGTGTTAAACCATCAAACATCACATGATCACCATCTCTATACTAGCACATAATTTGTTGTAAACAAAGGCAAAACTCCCCATACAGTAGTACCACCCTGTGCCAAACAGAGTAATCAATGGATGCCAGAAGGCTTGTGCATAAAATCCCTATCTAGTGCCTACTCATCCAATATCCCCAGACTAGTTTCTGGCTTGTGGCCATCATCAGTGAGGAACCTTGGATCTGAGAGCACTGCACCTAGATTTTAGGATCTAATGCAACCCTCCAGCAGCCACCTTTTAACTCTACTTTACTACAAAACTATGAGAATGAAATTGAAAACATTGTTAATATCTTCAATCTAAGCTCAATAGCTTATATAGCCATATGGGTCTGAACTCAATTCAGCACCCATACATTTTGGTGTCTTTGGCTCTTAGACAACCATAGCCACCACTATCCTATTAGGCAGGATTGGTGTTAAACCATCAAACATTACACGATCACCATCTCTATACTAGCACATAATTTGTTGTAAACAAAGGCAAAACTCCCCATACAGTAGTGCCACCCTGTGCCAAACAGAGTAATCAATGGATGCCAGAAGGCTTGCGCATAAAATCCCTACCTAGTGCCTACTCATCCGATATCCCCAGACTAGATTCTGGCTTGTAGCCATCATCAGTGAGGAGCCTTGGATCTGAGAGCACTGCACCTGGATCTTAGGATCTAATGCAACCCTCCAGCAGCCACCTTTTAACTCTACTTTACTACAAAACTATGAGAATGAAATTGAAAACATTGTTAATATCTTCAATCTAAGCTCAATAGCTTATATAGTCATATGGGTCTGAACTCAATTCAGCACCCATACATTTTGGTGTCTTTGGCTCATAAACAACTGTATGAGGAGTTTTGCCTTTGTTTACAACAAATTATGTCCTAGTATAGAGATGGTGATCATGTGATGTTTGATGGTTTAACACCAATCCTGCCTAATAGGATAGTGGTGGCTATGGTTGTTTAAGAGCCAAAGACACCAAAATGTATGGGTGCTGAATTGAATTCAGACCCATATGACTATATAAGCTATTGAGCTTAGATTGAAGATATTAACAATGTTTTCAATTTCATTCTCATAGGGTTGTAGTAAAGTAGAGTTAAAAGGTGGCTGCTGGAGGGTTGCATTAGATCCTAAGATCTAGGTGCAGTGTTCTCAGATCCAAGGCTCCTCACTGATGATGGCCACAAGCCAGAAACTAGTCTGGGGATATTGGATGAATAGGCACTAGATAGGGATTTTATGCACAAGCCTTCTGGCATCCATTGATTACTCTGTTTGGCACAGGGTGGCACTACTGTATGGGGAGTTTTGCCTTTGTTTACAACAAATTATGTGCTAGTATAGAGATGGTGATCATCTGATGTTTGATGGTTTAATACAATAGAATCTCACAGTTATGTCAATTTCTAAATAATCATGATGCAGATATTTTTGTCATTACAGGAACAAAAATTACTTTATAAACCAAACCAATCATTGTTAACACTATTTTCCATAATATTAGATTTTTGGATTAATCATTGTTAACACTAAACAGTAAATATGTAATTCTAAACAAGCCAACAGACCAACAAAAAGAGTAGGTGTTTTAATTAGTACACAATTTCCACTGACAAGATTAAAAGTAATATTCATGTCAGGTAATGCAACCATTATTTTCTTTATTTTTCAGTACACTTATACTATCTTATAGCAGTATATTTGTGCCAAAAAGCAAAAGACACCACAAATACTCTCCTCATTGCCCAAAGTAAAATCCTACATAAGCCTGTTTTAACTATCATGCATGGTGATTTTAAATGTTCCTATAATGATCTCCTATCATATTTAAAACTAAAGCTCAATCGATTGGCTTTGCTATCACTACTATTACTCTATCTTCCAAATGCTTTGTCATTTATTGAAGATCAAGGATCTTGTCTCATTGACCTCTTTTTTGTTTCTCTTACTGATCTCAAAACTTCAATTCACCTGTCTAAGGTTTCATTTTATGATCATATCTCTGTGTAACTCTAACAGAAAGTACTCTTCAAAATACACCAACAATTCACAAACTTACATTCAACTGGGATCTCTCTTCAATTGAAATATGGATGCTATTAAAAAAATTTCTAAATAATTGTTGTTCTGATTGACTATCAGACATCCAAATAATCTTATAAAACAATGTATTTGTGACATCCATTCACCTCTTCAAGTTACAACAAAATTCAATTATCTAAAATGTCTTATTCATAAGCTGCAAAATGAAGCTAAATATCTAACTGCTTGGTATTTAGGCTTAGAAATTAATTCCTATTCTTTCAACACTAACAAAAACTAAATTAATTTATGCAAAATTAACCCATATGCTTATGGTATTCCAATTCTGTTGAGAAAGAATACACTCCTGTTTAGCACCAATGTTGATATCAAACTTCTTAATCACTTAAAGAATACTCTTAAAGCAGTTGATATCATCCATCCTCTACTAACTGTAACATCTTCCTTTTTCAAAATTATTACATCTCAATGCACATTATGCATTTACATTCACAAACTTCACTAGCAAATGATCTTATTCCATCTAATAGTTATAATCATCCAAATTACATCATCTGCCACATTCTACATAAATATAATAATCAACTTTGTTCACATGAATATCACATACCTAATCTATCCACTAATGTACTTTACTGCCTTAGAAAAAATTCAAAAGCTTCATATCCACCAGTAAATGACCTGAGTCTTATCACATTAGATGATATTGATCATAAAATCTTTGCCAGAATTATTCTTAAACAATTAAATTACTTTATACTTTTAAAACTTTCCTCATCACATTATGCTTTTTAAACCTGCCAAGCATCTCAAGCTATTCTATTAGAACAGGAATCAATATTATATGGAAAGCAATACAAATTAACAAATTATGTCACATGCTAGATTGACTTTAAGGCTGCCTTTGATCTGGTGAACTGGAAATATTCATTTAACACATTAAGCAAACTTCTGCCTAGTCATACACATCTAATTAATGACATAAAAAATATCTTACCTACAGATCCATAAAACTAAAAAATTACATGCATCTCTCTTCTTCTTTCAAATCAAGCCGAGGTATTCCACAATGTTCACCACTTGCTTTACTATTATTTGTAATATATATAGATCCCATAGTCAGAGAGATTGAGCAATGCAGAGATAACTTCTTTCTTCCTCATCTTAGTGCTACTGTTAAAATAATATATTTTGTTGATGAGGACCTGATAGTCTTCAGAGTCTACAAAATATTCCTCTTATTCTTCATATTCTGAACTAATTTGAGACCTTAATAGGATATACAATACAAGTTTGTAAGTCATCCATGTGGCAGATAGCTATAGATTGCAGTCTACCTTCATTCTTCACAGCTATACACTCACCTTTTAAGAATTCTAATTAATTTATCCAAAACCCAATTAAGCCATCATCTAAATCATCTGGTCATGAACAAGTTCAATACAAAAATAAAAGCCTTCTGCCCAAAATTGCTTTACCCTATAGTAAATGTTTGTATTATTAATGCTATTCTGGGTGATAAATTTGCTTAATGAATACTGTTAAAAATATGACTACAATAAAATCATATATCTGGAGATCAATATCACATCTTCTATCAATTACAAATGCTTGTTTTCCTATTTGCAGAGGTGGTCTTAATCTCATATGTTCTCAATCATTTGTATCTTATATCAGAGCTAAGATGTACATTGCAACCACAGTTTATCCAATTCTTAAAGCCATTCCTCTGCTCATTATATTGAGTGCTCAACTTCCATATCCAAGTCATTTTATTATACTGATCAAGCTTTGGGCATGGAAATCTGTTGGATAATTATAACATCAAATCTGTTGGTATTTCATTTAAAGATCTGAAAAAAAATTGTATATCCTGAATGATCAAACCTCCCAATTGCCAAACTTTTAATCAGATTTCAAAATATGTGTTCATCAATCATGGTTAAAATTTTTGCATAACTTATTATTCAATACAATTCCTACAAAAAACTTCCTTATTAACCATTTTAAATTAAATCTGTATCCTACATATGTCTTATGTTCATCCAGAAGATATTCTACACATTTTAGAAACATATCCATTCTTCTCATTTTTAAGACACTTCATATTCCATAAGCAAATAATTAATCTAAAAGAACTTCTTGAGAAAAATATCAAAAATTTTTATACAACGCCATAAGTAATTATTCACACTATTAAAATCATGTGGCTTGCTAGCTGTTCTAATTTTTGACAACAAAAAGTTCTAAAATAATAATAATAATAATAATAATAATAATAATAATAATAATAATAATAATAATAATAATAATAATAATAATAATAATAATAATAATAATAATAATAATAATAATAATTTATTTATTTTATTTATTTATTCATTATGAAGCAAACAATAAATGTATATATAATACAGTGAGATAAATTCCATACAAGAAAAATCTTGTGTGAGGAATTTAAATGTAACAATTAAAAACACTAATAAAATACAAAAAAAAAAGTATAAATATAACATAAAATATTAAAATCACACAGATATTGCATTAGGCAATTCAATCACAGTAGTAAATAATTACAACATAACATACAATATAAACAAAAAAAAAAAAACTAATGCTTAGCATAATATTACCAATGCCATAAATGCTTTTTAAAAATCAAATAAGATAGTGTTCATTAAATTCACAGAACAATCTCTTATAAATACATATTAAATAATTTAGAACCATTATAACTAAATTGCTTCCTACTGGATGTTTTAAGAAAATTAGGTAAAGCTAGCTGATATTTAGTAGATAAACAAGTATTTACTAAAAACACTAATAAAATACAAAAAAAAAAGTATAAAAAGTATAAATATAAGATAATAATAATAATAATAATAATAATAATAATAATAATAATAATAATAATAATAATAATAATAATAATAATAATAATAATAATAATAATAATAATAATAATAATAATAATAATAAGTGGTATAATATATATTTATTTAAACTTAGTTTTTCCTTTTTTGCATTGCCTTAATTAATTAATTAATCCGTTTTTTATAAAAAATAAAAAAATATTTTTTGTACAATGCAGGGGCAATCGAAACTGTTGAGGTGAAGGGTATTATGTAAGCATTGTACAAAAAATAAAATGTTTATAAAAAACGGATTAATTAATATGTATTTATATGCCCTAAAATATGCATCCAGAAATACTACGAGAAAAATTTGTCAAAACAATGTTTCTCTTGGTTATTCATTATTTTAAAATGATATAAATTATACTTTAAAACTGAATCATTGTATATGCCTTCAGATACTAGTCATAGTTATATTTTATAAGTCTTGCATCTTATATCATATAAAATTAAAATAAAAATTCCCTACTGTATATATGTTAATACTTGTACATAATTTGTGATTAATAAAGTTTATTTTATATGTATAGAAGATATTTATTATTTAAATAAATGATTTTTTTATCATTATTAATTTCACAAATGAACATTCAACACTTGGAAATATCCATAAGAAGCATTATTACATTGCAAACTTTATTAAATAAGGACATTATTAAATAATTTTTATATCAAATACGTAAATAGATCTGCAATTTCATTAAGTAAATTACCTAATATATGTAATTGTAAAATAAATTCCTTTGTAAGCTCATAACTAAATTTTTGTAGAATATTTTCTTTGTTCAGTTAATTTGTTTTTACATAAAGAGATGAGTTTTCAAAAGTTACTATTCGTTTCTGCCTTTGAAAGTGTCGTAATTTTGATTTATATCTAATGATAGGTAATAAATATTTACTTTAAAACAACGTTTAAGACCTGTAATTGTTCCATCTCAGAAAGTTCAGCAAAATTCCTATTAACATAATTTCAGATTTGACAATAAAGATTATATTATTATTTTCAGTTATTTTAACTAACATTCTTACCAACGTCAAAATAATTTTGTTATGCGCTCATAACATTTGAATAATTCTTATATATCACTAGTTAAGAACAATGCCCCCATTTAAATCTTAATTTTAAGATTTATTGTAATTTAACTATTATTTTATCACATTTTAGCAGTATTTTGTCTTTAAACAGAATAAATGCCTAAATCGTATTACTTTATTCAGTCTAATTTTCATACATTCACTGAAATTAAACAGTGATTGGCTTATTTAAGTATCTGCTTGGAAATTTTGAGAGCTATAAATATCTTTATTTGAATACGGTTTAATGATATAAAGGATTCATAAAAGTTTATGATATAGTTCTATATAGTGAAATGCTTGAATAAATTACGTTAAAGGGATGTCGAGCAATGGTAAACGGCCAACAAGGATAATTAAATTATTTCTTGGACAAATTATTCTCTACCTAATAACCTCAGCCTGATTTCAACAGCGAACTTGGCAATTACATATGTCGTGCTAAATTAAATAATATTTTAAAAGTATTTTGTATTTATTTTATTGCTATTATAGGAATCTTATCAAGCAGAAATTGTGTATCTGCCTACCATATCCATGATCTTGGATTCAAATTTGGCCAAATGAATTTTTTTTCAAGATATTTGTGATCTGAGTCGGGAGAAAACTTCCTTTGATAATCTCAGAATAACTTATATACTAACAAAAGGGATAACTTTATAAATTGAAAACAAAAAATCATTTATATTCAGTGTTCAAAAATTCTAATTTTAAAAAATCCATGTATGTATTTATTTTATATAGCCAATAAGTTTATTAAAATTCTTACCTTAGATTTTGATCTGTTTAAAAATCAAAATATCTTAAAAAAATTATTTGCTACAATATTTTCAAAGTTAAAATATTTATATATTCTATAAAACAGTACAATTAGATAAAATATATATATACGTAATATTAGTATAATAATAATTTCAGCAAAAATGATTAAACAAAATCTAAAAAAATTTAAATGCCATATTTAACAGCACGAAAAATATGAAGTATATAACACATCGTAAATTGTGCGGTATTCCAACGACAAATGACGTTAATATTATATTAAAATAGTAAAAAATATATACTCAAAGTCTTGCATATTTGTTAATATATAAAGACTGTGGTGACCAGAATTAAATACTTATTTTTATATGTGCGTAATATTCGTATTAAACAAATTAAATAATTTGCAGTTAAATTATGATATTACAGATCTTTAATTAAATTAATCTTAGATGATATTTGGAGAATTGATCGCTCCAAAATATTATACTATATATGTATGTGGAAGTGCTATGTGTGTGCGCGCATGTATATACTTAATATTTAAAGACATGTATATTGCCTATACTAAATTTAATGTAATTATAAGGGACTTGAATTCAGACTTTCAAACTCCCTATTAAAAGGCTTCTGGGTATAAAGATAACACGTCACCCACCATTCTTATGATCTTGAAATTTTGGGGGCATTCTAATAACATCTTTTTTTTTTCAGGTAACCAGCCATAGTTAACTTATCTAATCATACAGTATTAATTTATAAATACATTATCGAGCTGTTTTAGATTGGAAGATAAAGCAAAGACAGAAACTGCAAAGCCTGATGAGAACTGGCTTCTACCTTACTGTTTCTCTGTAAAAGGTTATTGAAGAGGCCACACTATTTTTATTGCTTTCTAGAATGTATTCTCATAGACATCATTTACGAAAAGGAAAGTAAAAAACCTAGTTGAAATTAATGTGCTTAAACATGATTTTTTATTTATATGTTATTGTGTCTTCATTTCATTAAAATTTGCAAAATATTACTTCAACTTTAGTTTCAAATTAAGTCCATAACTTTGCTAATTTATTGCTATAAATTGTCTTCCAATTTTCATTCTTTAAATGTTAATAATTCTACCATTTTTAGCATTATATTTTATTCCTGCATTATGTTTAATAATTACTATTATAAATTTTAAATATTAAACATATACATTGATGATGATGATGATTATTATTATTATTATTATTATTAATTCCATTCGTAATTTATATAATATTTAGAAAATAGATATTTTATACTGCTAAATTTTATTGAAACAGGAAAAACTCTCCATACGGTAGTGCCACTCAGTGCAAGTCAGAATAATCAATGGATGCCAGAAGGCTTGTGCATAAAATCCTTACCTAGTGCCTACTCATCCAATAACCCCAGACTAGTTTCTAGCTTGTGACCTTCGTCAGTGAGCTTTGTATCTGAGAGCACTGTGCCTAGATCTTATAATCTAATGCAACCCTCCAGTAGCCACCTTTTATCTCTACTTAACTACAAAACTATGAGAACAATATTGAATACACAATAATATTTTCAATCCAAATAGGTGTGAACTCAGTTCAGTACCCATACATTTTGGTGTCTTTGGTTCTTTAATAACAACAGCCATCACTATTCTACTAGGCAGAACTGGTATTAAATCACCAAACATCACATGGTCACCATTTCTTATGCTTGCTCATAACTGTTATTGTATGGAGAGTTTTGCCTGTTTTAATAAATGTTATGAGCAAGCATAAGAAATGGTGATCAAGTGATGTTTAGTAGTTTAAATTTTATTGCCAAATTATTACGAACAATTTGTTTTTCTCTTTCATTTCTTCATGCATTGTATAAACTATTAACCTGCCATCTTGTCTTTTTATTTTATCTTATATTATACTATAAAAAAATTACAGTGCAATTTTAGAATTAAGATAAATATGCAGTTAAGAACTTCTATTATAAGTTTTGAAATTTATCATGCAATATATTTAATAATTTTACTCAAAAAAATTTCTTAAAAGGTAAATATTTAAACTTTTGAATTTTCAATGCAAACTTTTGGGACAACTATGTTGCTCTCTGTTATAAAACAAATAAATAAATCCCTCTTTCTTTAATCACTTTTACAATATTATATTTTATTTTTTATTTGATCAATCTTACAGTTTTGATTGACAAGCAATCTTCTTCAATGCTAAAATATATAATTAAACATGAGTATGTGAATATAAATTATCTTGTACTAGAATTTGAGAGTTACTAATAAGCTAACCCATCATGTTTTTTTCATATGTTATCAATCATATTTTGTGAAAATTAAATGTCTGTAATTACTGTATTTATCTTTCCATAATTGTTTCAATATTAAACTTATAGGAATCATAAATCATTAAACTTAACATATTTTGCATTATTTACATTTTATCTTAATATTTACTTATTGTCAAATGAGGAATTAAATATTTATTTATAATTTTTTTATTTTATTATCAAATTTATATGTGTTTCAAACTGTCAAAACCTCCA
The DNA here is from genome assembly GCA_028023455.1 of Epiperipatus broadwayi. Taxonomy (NCBI): domain Eukaryota; kingdom Metazoa; phylum Onychophora; class Udeonychophora; order Euonychophora; family Peripatidae; genus Epiperipatus; species Epiperipatus broadwayi. The sequence continues at coordinate 31,082 of JAQFVV010006888.1, forward strand.
TGTTTGTGTTATCTCTGGTCATATTTCAAAAATTGCAACATGCAGAATTCTAATTAAAAATATACATTGGAATATAAACTTTTCAGCCATAAAATACTATGTGATTTGCTCTATTTTATACTTGACTATTTTATTAAGATATAAATCTCATTATAAGCTATCTTAGTAGTTTATTTCATTCTGATATATGAATGCATTGAAATTATATAGGTAGCTGAAAGAAAAAAGTGAAATCTATAAACTGTTTATTTTAAACTAACTCCCTTTATCATCAATATTCTACATTCATATTTATCTATCCAATTCACCTTTCTCATTTTATATTTTGTCTAAAAGAATCACTTTACTTTGATAGTATTGTTTGGTTAATCATCCTCATCTTTTAATCACTCTTCACTCATCCATCAAATAAGAACATCAAAATTATTAGCAAAATTACCTATATGGTTTTTAATACCTAATAATATATTTTAAATTAGTTATCCTGAATGTAAAACTTATGATTCTGTACCTGTGTCTACTAATATCCATGAAGTTAGGCAAATGAACTATTAGTAAATAATTATTTTGGAACTAAATTAAAATTTCTCCAAATCATATATCATTTTGAAATTGTATGTTTGTAATTTAATTATATCATGGAGAAAAAGAAGAAATCTAGTGAAAATAAAATAATTTATTATCACTTATAATATCTATCATTTGCTTTGTTTTTTATTTATGGCTATGATTATCTAAAATCCAAATGGACAAAAACAAGATATTTCATGCATTTAGAATAGATAAAAGATTATGTAACTTTCTTTCGGTTATCATTATTATTATATTAAGATGCGAGTGGTTTAGGTACATAAGAGTGTCCACTGTTACTCAGATGTTGTTAAACATATTCCATCATATGTATAATTTATTATTACTAGTATGATTAAAATTATTACCATCATTATTATCATCAATATAATTATTATTATTATTATTATTATTATTATTATTATTATTATTATTATTATTATTATTATTATTATTATTATTATTATTATTATTATTATTATTATTATTATTATTATTATTATTATTATTATTATTATTATTATTTTGAATATAACCTAAATTTCAAGAAGGGAAAAAACCCATTACTCACAATTTTTAGATGCTAGAAGGACTGAGAATCCATGTATTTTTAATCATTATTATTTTATTAAGGTGGCATCAACTTAAAATTTAAGTTAACTACTTATTTGATTTTTGGGATAAAAAAAAAATATAGTAAAAATGAAGAATTTTATTGCGTGTGACAGAATATAATATATTTATTTATATATGTATATTGATGTCTTGGTTAACAAAATATTTTACAAATTATTATTATTATTATTATTATTATCATCATCATCATCTTCAAAAATGGTGATCGAGATTGCGTTTCTAATTATAGACCGATTTCTGTTCTGCATACCATTGCACGAATTTTTGAGAGATGTATTTATAATAAAATTATTTCAGATGTGGGTAAGATAATTTCTTCTTCTCAACATGGTTTTAGACCTAATAGATCAATTGATAATAATCTACTGACAATTTATGATCATATAGCTCATGCTATTGAGGATCGTCAAAGACTAGATGTTATTTATTTTGATTTATCAAAAGCCTTTGATAAAGTTGATCACAGTGTCTTACTTCATAAATTACATAAAATAGGTTTCTCTAATAAACTTGTATATTGGTTTCAATCATTTCTGTGTAGTCGTACAGCATATATTAAATTCAATAATAAAGTTTCATTTAAATTTGAATGCAATTTAGGTGTTCTGCAGGGTAGTATTTTAGCACCCATGCTGTTTAATGTTTACGTTAATGATCTTAAGGATTGCTTGAGATATTCCTTTCTGTTAAGCTATGCTGATGACTGTAAGATTTTTAGAAGAATTATGTCAGTTAACGATTGTGTTCTCCTTCAGAAGGATATTGATAACTTTAGTGCTTGGTGTGAATCAAATAATATGACAGTTAATTTTAATAAATGCTCCTTTGTTTCTTATCCCAAAAAATCTGAAGTTTTACAATTTTGTTATTATATCAATTCTCATAAAATTATTTCAGTTAAATGCCAAAAAGATCTTGGAATTATGTTTTCTTGTAATGGATCTTTTACTCCTCATCTTGAAATGATTGTTGGTAAGGCTTTTAAGGTTATGGGTGCCATTCTTAGACATGGTTATCAATTCAGTAATGATACTAAACGGAAATTGTTTTTTTTTTTGGTTCTTCCTATTATTGAATATGGTTCAATAATTTGGAACCCTAGTTCTTTGCAAGGATGTAACTTGTTGCAGTCTATTTCAAAGAAGTTTTTTAAATATGTTTTTTGGTAGGGTAAAATGATTAATCTTTCATCTAGACAAAAGTATAGGGATTTGAAATATTTTTATAAAATTGTTAATAAACAAGTTATTTTATCGGATATAGTTTCAACTATCTCAATTAGGTCTTTGAGTTATGATACTAGGTCTACTTGTGTATATCAGATTCAAACATGTTATTCTAATATTCTTAAATTTTCTCCTTTATTTAGGTTACCCTCTTTATATAATCAGATTGGGAGTAACCTTAATCTGTGTGACATTGATTATAAGAAATTTTGTAATCTTATTAAACTGAAATGTTATGTTTGGTTTTGTCTTTTAAATTTTACTTTATTATGTATACATTTATATTTTCATTTTATGCTATATGTTTTATTTTTACTTTTATTGTATGTGCAAACTGTAATTGGCTTTATGCTGTTGTTTAGCACTTAAATAAATGAATTGAATTATTATTATTATTATTATTATTATTATTATTATTATTATTATTATTATTATTATTATTATTATTATTATTATTATTATTATTATTATTATTATTATTATTATTATTATTATTATTATTATTATTATTATTATTATTATTATTCAACGATAAGCTTTATTTGTCTTAAAGGGTTACAAGAGTTTACATAGCTTGGATTGCTGTATTTACATGGGCAATCCGTAGTTGTAGGTTCATATATATAAAAATGGATTTATTGTTTAACACAGTATTATGGGAATTTTACATGCTGTGAATTAGTTATATGGTTTTACATAACTTCGATTGCTGTGGTTACATGGGGAATCCATAGATATAGGTTTACATATATAAAAGTTGATTTAGTGATTTACATGAGCTTACAAAAAAATTGTCATGCTGTGGATTAGTTACAAGGGTTTTCACTTGGCGTGGATTGCCATGGTTTCACCAGCAATCCATAGATGTAGGTTTATGTATGTAAGTTTATTTATGCTGTGGATTAGTTAGAATGATTTTACATAGCTTAGATTGCTGTGGTTACATGGGTAGTCTGTAGTTGTAGTTTTACACATGTAAGAGTTGTTTTATTGGTTTACACAAGATTGCATAAATTTTACATAGTCTGAACTACTGTATCTACAGATGCAACCCAAATTTAGTTCTATATGTGGTTGAGTTGCCTTGGTAATATAGATGAGGACTAGAAGTTTCCATGGTAGTGTGGCAGTTATCTGTGAAGTCTGGCCTGGTGTTGTGAAATCAATATCAGTATTTTTATTTTTTAGGGTATCTTCTTTGGGTTACCAGGATTTCTCTTGGTTTCATTGGCAATGTGGGTTGTGGAGGGTGTTGGTGTGGGTGGGAGGCATGGTAGGATTGCCATGCCTATTTTCTGGTGCATTTGAATATATGAGTGTTGCAGAGGGGTGGGGTGGTACAGCTATGTTAGAATTGGTTGCAATTGTTAAGTTGAACTTTGTGGTAAGCTGGTTAGACTCTGGGTTTGTGCTCTAGATGTCAGAACTGAGTAAGGCTTTTGATGAAGTTTAAGAATGAGATCTATGTGTAGAGTGTCCTGATATCCAGAGGAGACTGTTGGTACAGCTATGTTTGAACTGTTTGCAACTGTTGAGTTAGAGTTTGCAGTTGTTTGGTCTCTGACTCTGGGTCTGGCTGTGTTAGAGTTGGTAGCCAAATAAGGCTTTTCATATGATTTAAGTGTGAGATTCATGGCTAGTGTCCAGGCAAATTCTAGGCAGGTAGTTAGGCTCAGCATTGCTATTAGAAGTGACATGTTTTTTGAAATTATCTAGTAACTTGATGATAGTTGAAGATTTGAACAGAAAATTGGAAATCAGTTATCAACTGATTGGTAATTGAAAAAAGTATATAGTTTTTTTTTTCTAGCCTAAAGTTTTGACTACTTTATAAGCATAAACAGCCAGGGCTTGTTAACTCAATTGTGAGCAAATGAACAACTAATTGCTGGGAACTTGAAATCGAATTTTTATTACTAAACAAAGATTAGAGATTGCTACAATAACGTTAAAAATAAAGGTATGCCTGACTGACCTTTGGACTTTGAAACTCTATGTTGGTATTATTATGGGCAAACACTGGTCATGCAATGGCTTTTTTTTTTTAAATTATCGTTAGGTAACTTGATTTCAATTGGAAGTTTGAATAAAAAATGTAATAATCAACTGATTAAAGGTATATTATTATCTTGAATTAGACTAAGATTGTGAATTCTTTTTAAGCATAAAAAAAAAAAAAACAAAGCTAGTTAACTTGTTTATTTAGTAAGTGAATTACTTGCGGGAAATTTGTAACTGATTTTTTTTCCCCAAAACAAAAATCTGACTTTGCGATTAATAAAATTAAAAATTGGCTTACGTTTGACTGAACTTTGGATTTTGAAACTCTGTGCTGACAATGTTGGCAGTAAGCATCTGGTCATGTGCTTACTTTGTCTCCATATTGTTTTTCAAAATTATTGTTGGGTAACTTGATTTTAATTAAATTTTGAATGAAAAATGCAATACAAAAGTATTAAACAATTATCAACTCTTTGGAAATTGAAAAAGGTATATCAGGATAAAGTTTTTATCTTGCCAGGTTTCAACTTTGAGTACCTTTGGAACATGAAAAACTAGAGCATGCTGACTTGGTTGTGAACAAATGGACCTCCTCTTATTATTATTATTATCATCATCATTATCATCATCATCATCATTGTTATTATTATCATTATTATTATCATTATTATTACTATTATTACTACTACTATTATTATTATTATTAAAAATTAGATGTCACATTTAAGATGTGTAAAAACTATGTCTTTATACTTGACAACAAGTAGGTAGATAAATCTTACTTGCATTCTATTGATATTTATGATATTATGAATTTTGTCCATGCTTACCATTTTAATAAAAAGTATAGGTGGCATATATCTTTTTATAGAAGTAGCTCTTATATGAATGTTTATATATTCAAGATGCAACTGCTTGTTTATTGTTCATGGGGTGTATGTTTTTCTAGTATACCTTCAAGATGATTTATTTTGGCATAGTAGGCTAGAGATTATTGTGTCATTACACATATTCTCAATTTGAACACTATTGCTTTTCTAAGTCAAAAGCATACTAAGCACCTCATTATTAATTAACATTATTTAAGCTTTGCTCTATATGGTCTGTGTATTTGTTTATTACATTTTTAGAGATAAAGCACCTAAATTTATAATTACATTTGAACATTATTTGTAATTTCTTACCAGCATCAAGCATAATGTATATTTTTCTGATGTCCTTGTACATATTTAGAATGTATTGTTTATTATGATTTTAACTGTGATGGCAATTGTATGAAATCCAGCACATTGTTTATTGGAAATGTTTGCTAATATGAATGGCATAACATCTGGCATCCATGGAGTATAATCTTTTATAAATGAAACATATCTTCATTATATTCTGAAGATATCATTTTTACATTAAATATATATATATATATATATATATTAGTACATAATCAAAATTATACCAAATTGACAACTCAACCAGAGTAGCCAAAAATATATAAATGCTAAATTAGTACCCATGGTTTCATGAGCATAGCTTTATGCTTTTAATGTTTATGTTAGATACATATATCTGTGCATGCAAACATCCATTTTCTTTCACTCTGAAATCTATTTTTAAAATTGTTAAATGTTTAATAGATCTTGATCTTAAAAACTATTGCAGGAAATATATCAAGATTTATTGCCTTATGATAAATATCATTAGTGTAAAATTTGACATTTTATTATTTAAGATTTTGTCAAAAGGAGGTTTAAACTCAGTCCTAACTTATCAATCATGCTTCTGATCATAACAAGTATTTATCAAATATAATTTTTATTATTTATTTTTAAAAGAATAATATAGGTCTCTGATTCCGTATTTTCTTTCACATGATCCTTTTGATCAACAAATAATATTCAATTTTATTTTTTATCTGTCCAATTTCAAATAATATGTATATAGCTAGATTTTTATATTACTGTGCATAATTTACACTGAATATTATTAAATGTGCCTTCATTTATTAAGTAATTGTTGAGTCACATATTTGATATGATTTCCTATACAATTAATTTATATGAATAATAGCATGATAAATGGTTGGAACTTAAACTTTATTCTAATGCCCTCTTATTTTAAGAATTTAATGAGTGATTTATGCACTACCTTATATTGTTAGATAACTAAGAATAAACCTGTTGATCAGATTGCATTATACAATATCTTTACTTTAAGGTTTATCTAATTAATTTTTAAAGATTTATTACTTAGCTTTTGTAGCTTTCATTGAAACTGAAAAATTGGTTTGTTTGTTTATTTGTTAAGTTTTGATCTTTTTCAAGTTGGAATGAAATTTTAAAATTGAGGTTTAATATATTTAAATTCAATAGAATTGCTTGAAATCTGGTATATAAATAAGTAATAACAGGATAATCCATATAAGATACTCATCTTTTCAATAGGTCACCTAGTTTTTTAGAGATGAAACAAAGGGTAAGAAATATTAAAAATATTTAGTAATTTCACATATCACAATTAAAATTTTTCTTAGAACTTTCATTTGTTGTAAATAAAATTTTCAAGAGGGCAAGATAATGATTTTTTTTAAAATTTAATAACATTTTTTAACATTTAAAAATAGATATTGAACAAATTCAAATTCAATGTAAGTATATTTATTTTAAATGTCTATGAAAGTGATAGGATACATTAATTCTTTTAAATAAGTGAATTTTAAATAATGATTTATATCAATTTTATGTGTTATGATTTAAGTAATAAGAAAATTGTTTATAATATAAAAAATATAATGTATAAAAGTTACTTATTGACTTTTTACATATACATAATTATGTACACATACTAAATATAATATATCAAAAACAGCATACATATTAACTTACTGCAGAAACATCTAGTGATATATAATATATGTGTAAAATTGATTTAAAATAAGATTATACATATTAAGTAACATTAATTCTTTAAATAGATTAATTAGTTTCTGACATAAGAAGAGTGGGGGAAATTTTTTAAATAATGTTTACTATTGATTTTATTTGTTGTTTACAATATAGAAATTATGATATAAAAGTTATTTACACATTTCTTATATATTTATAATTATGTGTATATATATATATATAGAAGCAGTCAATCTTAGCTTAAGATTGTGCTTCATGTTTCTACCTACTAACCTGTGTTTAAATCCCTATTTCCCATCCTGCTCCTTTTGTCGTGTATATATTTCATGTATATATTTGAGATGCGCGCCTAAATTATAAAGTTTAATGTTTCAATAACATGTTTTAAAATTATTATTAATTCTTTTTATTAATTATTAGTTCTTTTTTATTAAAGTATTATAGATGCGGCTCAAATATATACATAGGAGCAAAACTTACTAACAAAATATTGATGTTTTAAATATTTATTATATGTCATTTTTAACTTTTTCTTTTTAAATTGCTTGTTTTTCTATTAAACTATATATTTTTTATAAAATCCAATATGGAAGATGCAAGTGTTGTTAATTGTCTAAAAATAATTAGGGGTTGGAAGCACTATTGTTTTAATCTTGTGAAGGTATTTTTTTAATTAAAGTTTTACTTAAAATAAATGGGATTAAGTCGATTAAAGATTTACTTGTGTTAAAAACATGTAAATCTATTTCTAATCTGGAAATAGATTTGAATTTATTTTTGGATGTTATCTTACAATTGCATCTTCAAAAACAACTGATAAAGGAAAAAGTATAAAATGACTGAATTTTGAATCACAGAAGAGATTAGCTACTGTTAGAGAGAGGTATTATAAACATATTTCATTTTGCTTGAAACTTAAAATGATGTAACAGTAAATCCACCACTCTTCTCGACCCTATGGGTCATCATCTGCCACTACCATAATATCCTGCTGCCATAAAATAAAGAAAGGTCTAAAAAGAACTTTAGAATGCTAATAGAAGTTTCCTGCCACTGAAGTACTTGCATTTCAATCACCATGCACATGCCATACTTTAAAATGGATTCTTAAAATTGCAAGGTAAATTTCCAAACCGCCACCTAATAGTCAATTTAGTCTAAATAATCTATCAAGATCTCTCCTCATGTATTCTTTAACTTTGCCTTTATATATATATATATATATATATATATATATATATATATATATATATATATATATATATATATCTGTAAATGTAATTTTGCTCTCAAATAATTTCTTGATATCTAATCCTATCTCATATGCTCTTAACTTTTTAATTTTGGTGCGGTCATTTATTTATATATATTTATTATTTGATTTATATATCTGCTTGCTTATTAATATGTCAATCTAAAACAATCTGACGAATTGAATTTTCTAAAAATCCTTTCTATTTTTTTTTTAAGTAAACCTTCACAAAGCAAGTTATTAACGTCCATTTAAAACAATGCATTGTTAATTAATATACTTGCCAGATTGTTTTTCGAGTCAACATTTTATTTATTATAAAAATATATATGTTTAATTCTGGATTTTCTACCCTGTGTAAATCCAGAACTCAAGCTAATTAACGCTTTGAAATCTTATAAAATATTATTTATTTAATTCTAAAATAAGGTGACTTAATTGTTTTACATATATATATAACTGCTCATTTTTTTATATATATACTCTTAAAATGTATGTTTAAAATATCAAATACCGTATTTATATAATCAGTTATTATAAATTTATTGTAAAATCAATGAAGATGGGATTGTTTTATTTTAAATAGCAGAAGAAGGGATGGGGGAAAATCTTAATGTTTCTTTTACTAAATCAAATTTTAACGTGTATTTTATTAATTTGAAATCTAAATCTTAATGGTTCTTTTGCTATATAAAATCATAATGTATATTTTATTAAATGAAATATTCTCTCTATATATATATTATAATTGCATGGCATATTATAGTATTCAAACAAGGGTCATTTATTTAAAGCAGTAAAATTTATTCAATGTTGTTAGCGGCATTCATTCGTACTGCGTTTCTGTCATTTAGCCTATCTTCGTATATATATATTACATGCTTCTAGTCTTCTAATCTGGGGGTTGCAACAAAGTTCGAACCCATAGATTTCTTTTCGTACCTTGTTCCATAGATAGTTGAGCTATCTGGAAAAACATTTATTTCATATAAAATGCCTCTGGCAGTGATCCCATAAGTTTGGCACATGCTATGCATATTCACTTCATATAGATAAAAGGCCTCTCATGTTGGTTATACCAGCAAAAGTCTGGGCCACGCCATGCCTATCTACTTTTCTCTAAGCACTACCCAAGAAGGGGGTGTGAGATTTCGTTTTTTTTTATCCAGAAGCACGACTTTTCCTGTTATTTTAGGCTATTATGTCAGCACCGCAAACTTATTTGTATTATTATTATTTCTTTTGCTTCATGACCCAGTTTTAATGCTCTAATATTAAAATTAAGCTTTGCTTAAAAGATATATATAAATGCCAATTACTTCTATTTTATTAATTAAGTTTATTTCAATCATATACAATCTCACCGTTGTAATTTATATAACTATATTTAAGAGTATCTATGTGCCTTGGGAAAAATAAAGCGTTTGTCTTACTATTGTTAAATGATTTTCATTAAATATTTTGTCATCTAATCAAATGTCATTTTCAAATATGTTTTCCAAATGTATCTTATTTACTTTCACGGCCTCAATGGCGTGAAAATAGTTTATATCATATGTATAATGAATTTCAGAACGCTCCCCTAAATCATATGTTAGTCACTACATTTCTGAACTGTAAATCAAAGCGTTAATGGCAATTTCATGTAACTTCTTTCTAATAACTGATTGGCATCTTAATATTAGTCCCACCAAAGATGTGTGTTTATTTGTAATATCTTATTTAGCTAATAAAGAGCATATGAGAAATAATAGTGTGAATGACACTATATAATTATCTACCGCTTGCTCATTCACGCACATACTAATGTACTTAATTTATAAATGTATATAACTAATTTGTCAGTATATTAAACTACATTTTATTGTCTAACTTATTTGAGTAGTTGGAATTCCTTTTTCTCCACTTCCACATATTACAGCGATGCTTATGTATATTTTAATATAATCATAGTTAATAGATGTCTCATTGCTTGCTCAGCTTTGCTAGTTGGCCAGATTAAGATTAATTCTCATGGGCCATCACTATTATGTTATCCATTAGGTGTTTGATCTGGGGTTTAGAGATTGGGTTCAAATTCAGGCTGGTCCCTGACCTAAATCTTGAGCTTGACTGGGTTTGAAGTACATTTTGTGAGTTCCAGCTCATGTTAGATGGATAAACATATTTTGACCGACACAATATATATATAAAGTTTATATATATATTAACTTATTGCAAAAATATCTAGTGATATATATATATATATATATGTGTGTGTGTGTGTGAAATTAATTTAAAGTAAAATTATATGTATTAACTCATGTCATTTAAAATATAGTTTGATAAGCATTTTTAAAAATAAAAATTTTCCAATAAAATTAAAAATGTTAAATACTTTTCATTTAAAAGAATATTTTATATTTTTAATCTTATATATATACATATTTTATTATGTACACCTACTAAATAGGATATACTTACTTATACCAGAATTATCTAGTGATAAATATGGTAACCCAAAGCTCAGGTAGCAATTAGGTAGGAGTACTGGTAGGAGCACCAGTAGAAACAAAAGATGGTGGATTGAGATGAGAGTGTTTATGTGCAATGTGTTTAAGATTAAGTGCAACTTTACAGAAGTATTTTTTTCTAAAATGAACATATCCATTCAATTGAAAGTATTATATAGTTTTACATTTTCATTTACTATTCCAATACTAAAAAGTCAAAAATAATAGATATTTTTATATATATTAAATGCTTTTTGCACCAAAAAGAAAAAAAAATAATTATTTGTTAAATCACAATTGAAGTTTTTATATTTAACATGAAATAAAAGCATGGATGGTCCAAAAATTAATTGTCAATCATTTTTTACAACAAGGGATTGACTTAATTAAGTTATGGACCATCTCCTACTTTTATTGTAAATTAAATCTGAAAACCTCAATTGTGATTGTAGAAAAAATTATGTATTTTTAATGCATGGTCAATAAAAGCATTTAAACAAAGTATATTATCTCTATTATTATATAGAGAGACAATGAGGGGCAATAAAATTTTATTTGAATTTCAATTGAAAGGTATCCACACTTTTTCTTGTATGCATAAATATATAACTATCTCTCTTTCTAACATTCTCCATCTAAATGCACACATATGTAGTAAGTTGTCATCATATATATATATATATATATATATATATATATATATATATATATATATATATATACTAAATGCATTAATTAAACAACTTTGATAAATATATATTAAATAGAGATTTTCACAAACTTTATAAATGTAAACATTAAAAGAATAGCTAAATTTCCATCTATTTCATTAGCAAAATTTCAATTATGATTAGAAAACAAACAATTAAAACTAGCAATTGCAAGCAAAAATTACATCAATGTAATCATAATATTTTTATTAAATTCTGACTTAGTAATCTAGATATTGAGCTGATATTTTAAGTCAGCTCATATATATATAAGCTCACATATTTATAATTTGTCATAAATATTTTGAAGTTAGTTTGTAAAATGAAAAAAAGAATTAATTAACAAATGGTTTTGATTTAATGGAAAGGGTAAAAATTTTGAACTTTTATTTTGAAATAAACAAATAAAATTGAATATAATTTATTAAAAAAAAAATGTTAAAAGTGTTTAATTAAAAGGGAGAAAAATTCGAGAGATAAAAGGGTGGGGAAAAGAAAACAAAATTAGATTCTTGGTAGTAATTATACTCTATTGTTGAAACTTTCACAAAGTAAAAATATTTGGTTAGTAATTGCTATTACGCTAATTAAAAAAAAAAGATAAGAAAGAGTGGAGATAAGATCGCTTTTAGAGTTAGATCAGTTGACTTGACTTTAGAGACCAGCAAGGACAATAAAGAAAGCAGCTGTGTTTCGAACAATAAAAATTATTATTATTGAAATTTAATTTTGCGGACTCTTGTCAAATGTATAGCGGCTAAAGTTATCACAACCTTCCCCTTTGGGGAATTGACCACCACTCCATCTGAATGAAGCTATCGAGAGAGTTATGGAATGGAAGAAATGGATATTGCTAGCCGGACAACCAAAGGAACACTCATGGAATTCGCATGTACAAGGACAAAGGCACGACCAATGGAATGTAAAACCTATGAAAATCAGGCCACTCCACTCTGATCGATCAGGGTAATTATAAACTTTTAATTAATGAGAACTCTAAGTAAAGCGTAATAGAACTTTATCTTTAATTTAATTTTCATTTATTATGTTTATTACGAATGTTTCAACAATAGAGGGGGGAAATAAATTTGTTTAATATTGCAATCTATTAATGTTAATTTTCGTTCAATATATTTTTTATGAAATATTGGAATAACTGTATTTAAATTATTTAATATCTGTTCGATCTAGAGAGTAACAACAGGGTGGGGGTATAAAAGTGTGTCGCCAAGTAACAGAGAACCTTGGGGCATTACTCGTTTGTTAGTAGAAAATAAGGAAAGAATTGAAAGTATAAGAAAACGAAAGACACTTATACGTTCATTGTAAGATTTTTGCAATTTATTTATTTACCAAAGAAAGTGGAGTTTAAAAATAAACTTCAGGAAAGATTAAAAATACTATAAGTCGTCTTATATACACGTCTGCTAGAATTCGCAGTATTAGTGTAGGCGCGAGTAAATCTATGGTAAATATTTGGGAAGCATAATTAGAAAGTAAACAGAGGGAAAATCAGAAATTGTAAGTCAGTTCTTTCTGGATCGGATAGAATTATAAGGTTATTAATAATAAATAGTAGTAAAAGAAATTAAAAGTTTTTTTTGTCCAACGTATTCTTGAATTCTTGAATTATTTATAATAATTAGTTAGTGTTCTTAAAGGAAAACCCCTGTGAGATTATAATCAAAGTTTATAATCAGTGAATCATCGTTCGAAAATAAATAAAGACCAGGTTTATGTAAAGTTACGTGACCAGGTTCCAAGAGAGAAATCCTTGGTGGCGCCCTCGATGACGATTCTAATAACTAAAATTCAGTTAGTAGGGGAAGAAAGAAAGTTGTCGTGTCACAGAGGAGTGAGGAGGGGAAAGTTAGAAAATGGCGCTTCCAACGTGTCGGGCTCGTTAACAAGAGAAACGCCCAGAGATTAGAGTTAAAAGAGAGAGTAAATTTTTTAGTAAGGGGGTGGATTTCAGATGGGATTACGGGGTCAGGACTCCATCGGGGGGAGTTAGTACTATAGGAAATAATTGAAAATATAACTCGAGTAAAAATGCAAGACGGAATGGAGATAATAATTTTCGAAGGGAAAAATGAGGAAACATTATTCGAACACATAGAAAGTTTAGAAGAGTGTTTTGATATATACAAAGTAGGAGAGAAGGTAAAAATAATCATAGCAAGTAGCTATCTGGAAGGCACAGCAAGAGAATGGTGGAGAACTATATATGAGAAGCCCGATAGTTTTAAACAGTACACTAAAGCTCTGATACGAAGATTTTGGAACATAGAAAGGCAAGAAAGATTACAAAGGGACGTAGAAACGGAAAAATATTCAAAAGAAAAGGGGATGGGGTATAGACAATTTTTCTTGAGACAAATGACGAAGTTAAGAAGAGTAATTGAATATCCGATTCCAGAATGCCAGATTATGAATATAATAAGCAGAAATATGCCAAGAAATATACGGAATAGGTTAAAGACGTGCATACACGAAGGGTTAGAAGAAGTCTTGGAAGCACTAACGGATGAGGAAAACATGCAGCAACAAGAAGAGGGAGAAGAAACGCATCTCAAATTATTAAACGTTATTATAGAAGAAGAAAAAATTCAGACAATGGCGGAGCAAACGTGCCCTGTAATTGCAGTAAAATTACAGGGGATTGAAGTACAAGCTCTGTTGGACTCGGGAAGTCAGGTCTCCATAATCTCGAACAAAATGCTCAATCAAATCAGAAGTCAGAAGGGATCACTGCATACGTTACCATTAAAGAAATCGGAAATAACTATGGCAAATGGGAAAAAAGTCAAACTCGACCCCGTGCAAGTATATGGAGAAATACAAGTGGGAAAAAAATATAATACAACATACGCTATTATCTATGCCAGGTTTAATAGAAGATATGATACTGGGGTCTGACTTTATGTATCAAACGGGGACAAAAATCAATTTTAATGAAAAGGTAGTAATAATAAAAAATGAAAAAGTACCCTTTAGTGATCGTAATAAACTAAGCAATAGGATAGCATGTGTGAGAGTAGATGATATTGATATGGAGATAGACGATAAAGTAAGCAAGTTAGAAAAGGATAATAGTGAAGGGAAAGACCAACTTAGAGAGATATTGCAGCGGCACAAACAAGTGTTTGCTACGAATCCTGGGATTATAAAGGGCTATACGCATCGTATCAAAGTAAAAACAGAGACTCACTTCCAGGGCAGGTCATACCCCATTCCAGTTAAATATAAAAGTGAAGTAGACAAACAAATACAACAGATGGAAAAATGGGGTATCATAAAAAAACAGCAATCCCCATATATAAATCCTCTGGTGATAGTAAAAAAAAAGACGGTTCAATGAGAGTGTGTTTAGACGTGCGTCAGTTAAACGCCATTACGATTCCTGATAGAGATGTGCCGCCGCGTATCACAGACTTACTATTGGAATTCCGAGAGAAGAAATATTTTTCGTCTTTCGATCTAACATCGAGTTATTGGCAGATGCCATTACATATAGAAGACCAAAAATACACCGCATTTAGATATGAGGGATATACATATGTGTTTCAGTGAGTGCCATTTGGGTTAATTAACAGTGGGTCGAGGTTGCTTCGATGTTTGGACCAGGTGTTATCCGATAGGGTAAAACAACTTATTGTATATTATATGGATGACGTTGTTATAGCATCATGGTCACCTCAAGAACATTTGGAAAGTTTAAATATATTTTTTCAAGAATGCCAGCAGAAAAATATGACGATAAATCTAAAAAAAAGTAATATATTGCAAAAAGAAATTTTGTTTTTAGGGCATCTCGTTTGTGCTCAAGGAGTGAGACCTCATCCTGATAAGATTGACGCTATAAGTCGTTTTCCTCAACCTAAGAATAAAAAACAAATTAGGTCATTCTTAGGCCTATGTGGTTTTTATCAGAGGTTTTACGAGAAATTTTCTGTAGACACGGAGGCACTTTTACAATTGCTTAGAAAAGAAAGCAGGTGGGAGTGGACTAAAAAACAAAGCGAGGCATTCAGCAAAATTAAAGAAAATTTTGAAAAAAAGTCATACTCGCATACCCGGATTTTAATAAACCTTTTATGCTCCAGACCGACAGCAGTAAAGTGGGGTTGGGGGCTGTATTATTTCAAGAGAATAAAGAAAAAAAACCGCAAGTCTTGTATTTTTTAAGTAGAAATTTAAACTCTGCAGAAAGAAATTATACGACTACAGAAAGAGAAGCACTGGCCATCATATGGGCGTTAAATAAACTTAAACATTTACTATTAGGATCCGAGATTATTATTATTACGGATCACAAGAGTCTAGAGTTTATAAATAAATGCTACTTAACAAACGATAGGCTTATAAGGTGGGCGTTATATTTACAAAGATTTAACTACCGAGTGGTTCATTGCTCAGGGAAGGAAAATATCGTGCCGGACATATTGAGCCGAAATCCAGTACCGGATACAGGCCAAAATTTAACATTAGAGGGAGCACGGTTAACTCCACTTATAATAGATGCGGATATGTCGATGGAAAGGGACATGAAGAGGATAAAAATTTTTCAGTCATCCGATCCCACATGCAAAAAGATAATACAACGTTACAATGATACCGACCTACGCAAGCAAACCGATGCAAAAAAAATAATAATAGAATAAATCGGTATAAAATGATAAACAGAACGTTGATGTTTCAGGTCAAAGAAGGAACCGATTACTGGAGAATAGTCATACCCAAAAGCTTAAGAATGCGCTTAATAAATTATGTACATAGGACATATGGACACTATGGCGCACTTAAAGTGAATAAAATTTTACAGAGGTGGTATTATTGGCCAAATATGTATAGGTCGATTATTAATACACTTCAGATGTGCCATGGATGCAGACAAAATAAACCGGTGAATAAAAATTATGCGGGAATATTGACTCCTATTATAGCCCAAAACCCAAATGAATTGTTGGCCATCGATTTTTATGGCCCATTACCTTCGTTTCATCGATATAAATATATCTTGGTGACGTTCGATGTGTTTTCGAAGCTGGTACGGGCTTATCCATTGCACAAAGCCGATACAAAAAATTCTATTGCTGTGTTAAAGAAGAAACAATTCGTTCAGGTGGGAAGACCACGTGCAATTTTGAGTGACCATGGGACGCCATTTATATCCAGGGAATGGAAAAGTTGGATAAAACAGGAAAACATACACCATATCTTAACCTCTATAAGAAATCCCCAATCTAACCCGTGTGAAAGGGTTATGAAGGAATTGGGAAACTTATTTCGGGCACATTTGAAGGAAAATCATAAACATTGGGTGAAAGTACTTCCTCAAATAGTGAAAATTATTAATTGCACGTACCACGAGTCTACGGGGTTTGCCCCTGAACGATTACATTATGGCCATCTGGAACCTTCTCTTCTCAAGTGTCGTTTGCCCCCGAGAATGAAACAGTAGACATAGTGAAGGATCGAAGTTGCGCCAGAGAGAGATTAAAAAAAAGCTGAACAGCGAAAGAAAAGAGGGAATAATAGTCCAGTACATTTTAAGATAGGAGATTGGGTTTATGTCAAAACCCAGCCTGTGAGTAAAATGAGCGAGAAGCAATATAAGAAATTTTTCCCTTTATTTGAAGGTCCGTACAAAATCATTCAAAAATGCGGTCCCAATGCATTCATGATTCTAGGAAAGAAAGGTAAGAAGGGAGCGTATAACGCAAGATCTTTAAAACCTTGTAAGGGGGAAGGGGACAAGTCACCGCGGGGCAATTAAAGTTTTTTTTTTATTGTTTTTTTATGACAAATGGGGCAATGAGCTGATATTTTAAGTCAGCTCATATATATATAAGCTCACATATTTATAATTTGTCATAAATATTTTTGAAGTTAAATAGTTTGTAAAATGAAAAAAAGAATTAATTAACAAATGGTTTTGATTTAATGGAAAGGGTAAAAATTTTGAACTTTTATTTTGAAATAAACAAATAAAATTGAATATAATTTATTAAAAAAAAAAAAAATGTTAAAAGTGTTTAATTAAAAGGGAGAAAAATTCGAGAGATAAAAGGGTGGGGAAAAGAAAACAAAATTAGATTCTTGGTAGTAATTATACTCTATTGTTGAAACTTTCACAAAGTAAAAATATTTGGTTAGTAATTGCTATTACGCTAATTAAAAAAAAAAGATAAGAAAGAGTGGAGATAAGATCGCTTTTAGAGTTAGATCAGTTGACTTGACATTAGAGACCAGCAAGGACAATAAAGAAAGCAGCTGTGTTTCGAACAATAAAAATTATTATTATTGAAATTTAATTTTGCGGACTCTTGTCATGTATAGCGGCTAAAGTTATCACAACCTTCCCCTTTGGGGAATTGACCACCACTCCATCTGAATGAAGCTATCGAGAGAGTGTCTATATTAGACTCAATGTAATTATAATGGACTTAAACTCAGACTTTCAAACTCCCCACAGCTATTCAATCCATCTTATACAACTGATACACATGACCACATACATATGAAAAAGATGAATGATCAATATGCATATTTTGTGAAGAACCAGCACTTATCAGTTGTTCCAAATCACTATATCCAACACGTCTACACAATGATTGCCCAGATTAAATTAAGATAGTAAATCTTCAAACATTAATGAGCAAGCTTCAATCTTCTCCACTATCCACCTCTTCAGCCATTTATATCATTAAAAATCTGAGGATAAAATTCTCAAAGCCCTTGACAATGTCAATATTATTTTCATACCCATGTTGACCTTAAGTACTCACACATAGAACCTTAATATGTCCACTTAATTATACAGAAGAGGGATGGGAAGAACACAGGCTGAATATGTAATATTTTAAATATATGTATATTGTTTATACTAGACTTAATATAATTATAAGGAATTTGAACTTAGACTTTTAAACTGCCCACAGCTATCCAATCCATATTATACAACTTCTACACATAATCACATAAATGTGAAAAAGATAAATGATCTCCAATATACATATTTCATGCAGAACCAGCACTTGTCAATTGGTCCAGATCACCAACTCCAACACATATATGCAATCACTGCTTGGTTTATATTAAGATGGCAAATCTTCAAACTATAATGGATATGCTTCAATTTTCTCTACTCTTCAACTCTTGAGCCATACATATCATTGACCAAAGGATTTAAGCATTTCATCCTCAGATTTATCCTATGATATCGATGGATAAAAAGTTTGAAGATTTGCTCTCTTAATATAAACTGAGTAGTGATTGTATATATGTGTGTGGAGATAGTAATCTGGACTAAATGATGAGTGCTGGTTCAGCATGAAATATGTATATTGGAGCATTAATCTTTTTCACATGTATGTGGTCATGTGTGTCAATTGTATAAAATGGATTGGATAGCTATGGGGAGTTTGAAAGTCTGAGTTCAAGTCCCTTATGGGGAATTAATAAACATAATCATAATTTGTGAAAAAAATTATTGGCTTTTCTTTTCATATTAAATTAAATAAATCAATCATTATTACTGATTAAAATGGCAGATGCTTTGAATTAAAATGAATTTAAAAGATTTCTTATAGTACTTCCTATTATAATAAGATGATAGAAAACCAATCAAAATGTCTGCAAAACAGATTTTATTAATCAATATTTAGCAATACATGCATCTCATTTTTTTTTCTTTTCAGGAAGAACAGTTGATTGAGTTTTTTTTTATATATAAATGCAACAGAAAAAACACACACAAAATTAATAGTAAAGAAAATATACAAGATAGATTACACTAGACCAGCTACCACAAAAGATACTATTTGAAGCATTAATTTAATAGTTTATATTATGAAAACTGAATAACCAATATTACACTTAACTTGAAACATAATGTTGAACATTTCTTTTGAAAATATATGTGTGCATGCATGAAATTTACTATAATAAAATGTGTAGTCAATTTACAAAGTTGCCAGTGTAAAGTGATTAAATGGAATGTATTTTATTGATTATTGCAATTCAGCTAATAAGTAAATTTATGAGATAAAGTTATTAATAAAATTTGAGAACTTTAAAATATAATCAATCTAATTATTGCTGTATAATATTTGGATGTTATAAATTGTTTATATGTGAAATAAATAATTGTACATTTCATTTGTGCAGTAATAATTTAAATTAACATATAACATTAACTAACATTTTAATATTTAAAGTTTATATTAAAATGATGTGTCAAAATTCCCAGATGCTCATGTTCATTTAATATTGGTTATTACCAAAGCATCAGAACAAATTTTATCTGCAAAATTTTGAAACATAAAGAACTCTGGTTTAATATTAAATGATATCACAACCCACATGATTGGAAGCTATAAATATCACCCCCTGTTAAAATTTAAGCAGTTTTATTGAATTAAAGTGCATTGAAGACTATATCCACTTAAATTTTAATAAGAGCCACCTTATTTACCTACCGTAACATGAAAGTGTAGAGAAACTACTAGGAATTTTGCTTACCTGGCAAAATGTATCTGCAACCACAATAAGGATTATTACTGAATATTATTTTTAAAAAAATTAAATAAACATTTTGTCACCAATGAAGTTTATAAAAATGCTTATTGGATGCTTTATCTATGAAGTAGCTAAGAAATCATCTATCACTTTTCTGAGCTTAGACTAGCTTGCTTGAAATAATATTGACTGCCTTTTTTTATGGATTAATTGAATGCTAAAAACAGTGCAAAAAATTAGGGATTGACATTCAAAATATAATTGTTATTATGAAAACTGTTTAAATTCTTAATGAAGATGGATGACAGTAATTCAAGTCAATAGATTATTTATTCTCTGCTAGGTCATAAGGTAATAAGATGGCCTAAACTATAGATGGAATAAATTCACTTGCTTAAATCAATGGATTATCAAATCACTGCATTTAATGTATATGATAAACATCTACCATTATGATATTATTTTCTTATCGCTTCCAAGGTATAACTTGTTTATCTTATACAAAATGACAGTTGTACTAACAGCCCAAGAATGATGGATTTATAATTATTGATGCTGTAGCCATGAATGTTATAAAGTGATAAATTAATTTTTTTTGATGGATTAATTGTTATAACCATGTAATCTATAAGTGTAATTTACTGCAAATCTTTGGAAAAATTATTCTATTAATCTATGATTTGAATCTTAATTTCTGAATGGATTATTTCATCATATGGATTTAAAGTTAAGTGTATGTAATTAAATTTATTGTCAGTAAAAGTACATGAACTTTTAAATTCTACTTCAAAAGTGTGATATGCTAAAATATAATGCATTCATAGAATTTGGGGATTACTTGTTTAAAATGATTGTCTACTGAATTTTATTTGTGAATTATGGAATTGTTATTTTCTAGTGATTATAGTTATAATTATAATATAAATAAAGTTCTCAGAAGAATGCCAGTACATAAGAAGGTACAGGTAACTACCTTATATTATTAATGAAATTTGGATATAAATATAATGTTTATTATATTTTGTATTGGAGATAAGTTGCATTAACTTAAATTAATTTATAAACTTTATACACCCATTAATTATCTTACATTATATTTTATTTATCTTTATTCTCAGCCTCACCTCATTTAGTAATAAAATGTCCTGAGTAGATAATTAAATTACTAGGTAATAATTACCTTCATTGATATTAGTCAATTTTATATATAATTTAATGGCTGTTACACTATGCAACAAAGCACTCTTGTAGGTATAAATAATTCTAAACTTCATTTGTTAGTTGAGATATTCTCCTAACTAAATATTAAAATTTTTAACATATAATATAAGCTAAACAATGTAGACAGTCATGCCACTATACAATGGTCCAATTTTTCCTTCTTATTCTATTTTCTTAAATTATGAAAGTATATGTAACACACACACACACACACACATATATATATATATTGAGCTGGGTGGGGTGTTTTCTCTTTTACTTGTGGGAGGAAACAAATTCTTGTTAAACTTTTGACTCTTTAATAAAATAACTTGTGAAACAATATTGTAAAACTTTTATACAAAAAAATATGATACAATTATTTATTCTTAATAGATTTGATCTACACCAAGGCAATTTAAATATTGCACCACCATGAACCCTTAGGCAGAGAAGAATAATGCTCAGAGGGCACCTGTGACCAAACCAGAGCTATATATAACTGTGACCACATTTGAAGGACAAAGATCTTCTCGGTTGCAGAATTCAACACCTATCATTCAAAGCACTTTTTGTTTCAGAGTAAACTCCATGTGCCAGTTAACTACAAGAACTAATGTGTTTTGAATGATGGCAAACTAATTCAGCACCTATAAAATCCAAACTAGCTCAATCAAAAGGAATATAATGCATTACTGTTTTAATTAGTGGTAAAAGAATTGATCGACAAGCATTAAGTTTAAAGATAATTTATTTTTAAATAAGTACTTATTATTATAACTTTTAAACTACTTCTAAACTTTTTCAATTAAATATAAATAATGATTTGTAATAATTTCAAGCATACGCATATTATAGTAAGATATACAATAGCAATATAATTCAGCATTAAAGTAATTATAAGTATTCAAAACATGTACATTAATAGTTCATTTTATATGGTTATAAAGTTCATTTATTAACTGACTCTGGGAGGCTTCAAGGTTATCAATTGCTACATTATTATCAGAAATGAAATAAGAAAAGTTATTCATTACCTATAGGATTTTGGACATTAAATTCTTCTGTTTGCTACTTCACATGATAATTTTCCCACCCAATTGGATTCAAGGTTTTGTGGAGGTTCCTTTGTTTACTATTTCATGGCACTATTCTTTAAGACAGTTAGATATTCCGGGTGGTTTTTCAAGTTGTTAGGCAGGCATCACATTTACTGGGCAAGCTGCTGGTTCCATCAGACTCGGGCTGGAGCAAGGCCATATGATTCCAATGGTTGTTAGCACTGCATTTGTCCTAAAATCACTGATTGACTAACTGATTGAATGAACTGATTGAAGAACTGATAGACTGAACTGAACACTTAGACTGAACTGATTGAAGAACTGATTGACTCTATTTAAATGATGGCCTGTTGTCACTTTGTTAATTAGTTTTTATATCTGCCAGCTATATCTGTTGTTGAAATTCATCCACTGATTTTGATTACATTCTTTTGATAAGATTTTAATCCTGTTTTCAGTTTGTAGTCATTGCTAATTTGTTGTCTGTAAATTTTTTTATTAGTAGCTATTGCGGAGTCTGGTTTTTTTTAAATTTTCAAACTTTCATCTATCATTTTATCAACACACACAATTTTACTATACTTCTTTATTTTTGCAATCATTTGCTATTTATGCATGTATATGTTTAAAATCAATTCATTATTTAGTTTTTTTAAGATTACTTTTTTTCTTTAAGTCTAATAAAAGAGAGTACCTTTAATTTTATATAAAAGATTTATAGTTTAAACTGTCATACTTTTAATTCTTCATTACTTGCAGTTCAACTACTTTAAAATTTTCTAAGTTAATTTCCTCCTCTTTCCTGCTCACTCCTAACTTTTATAGATTATTTCTTTTTTAGCAAAGTGCATTTTGTTTAAACTAATAATAATTAAACACTTTAGACATTTATAAATTTATTTATTTCAAATGAAATGTTTTTCTTTGTTTTTCTTTCACTTATTTATGGACAAATTATTGATTTTATTGCTTCTGTGTTATTTATGAAACACTTTTATTTTTGAATTGTAACTTACATGGACCGCTTAGGCAGTATAATGAATATATATATATCAAAATATTAATATATAACAAACTAACCAAAGGAAATACATATAAAAACAAAAAAAGACTTATAAATCCAATAAATAATATTATATTTCAACCAGTCCTCTGGTTGAAATATAATATTATTTATTGGATTTATAAGTCTTTTTTTGTTTATATATATATATATATATATATATATATATATATATATATATATATATATATATATATATATATATATATATATATATATATATATATGTTCTACAACATATTTTTGTAGCATAGTAATTTTCTATCAGTTGCTGATTCAGAAGCCCCTACTGATATAGATTTATTGTTTAAGCAAAAAAAAACATATTTTAATATAAGATACTGAAATTGTAGATTGACCAAATTTTTCAAATCCTCTTTTACAGATTCATTCATTGCCAAAATAATTGCAATAAAAACAAGTCCTCTGGGTCTATACATTGATTCAGACTCTTGACTGGATTTCTGCTAATGTCAAGGTTAATGGTATTCTTTCCCTGCCAATATTACATGACATAATCAAACTGCTATAGAAATCTTATTAAACAATCATTATTGAGGTATCTTCAATTGAAAAATTACACACTTTTATGGTTCATTAGCCATGTATCTAACAAAAATTTCTAGAGTTTAGAAAAGGCCCATATGACTGCCAATGTTCGTTTTTCCATAGTTGAGTAATGAAGTTTGGCTCCCATCAATCTACAACTAAAAATACAAGGCCTGAGGTTTCTTGCCTTTTGTCAGCTAAAATAACACAACCCAAAAACCATAAACACTACCATTGAAATATTGTCAGTTTGCAGACACAATGGTTGTTCAAAGTCAGGATAATATAAATTACCATATCCAAGAATTTAAATTTTACCAGATTCAACTTATCTTAATGAAGAAGCAACCATTTTTATCAGACATCCATTTTAAGCAACTGAGATGTATGTACAGTGTGTAAAGCAAAGTTCTTATAAAAACAGTTGTAAAAAATACACAATCTGAGAATTGAACATAGTTGTTTTTTATTTTCTGATTCTGTAAAATTTCATATGGCAGCAAATTTTATCTGAGTAAGGTATAATTCATTCTACCCCCACAAGGTATCCAAAGAAAATATCTGGGCAAAGTTTGATTTCTTCTATCCCCACAAGATGTCCAAAGAAAACTATTTTTTCAGTAGCAAATGAGTTTTTTTTTTCAAATTTATTTTAATGTACTTCTCATCACATTCCTAGAAGAGTAACTTGATGTGGGTGTTCTGAACAATCTCTTGAGGCACATGCATAAAAAACAGGGTCTGGGTATTCTGAGAAATGTCTTGAGGCACATATATAACAAACATGTCTATCACCTCATCAGTTAGGATCCAGTTGAAGCAATGAATTAAGCTTGCCCCACTATTAATCAGTTTAAATCATTCTTTGAAAGATATATGATTGCTCTTTGTATTTAAAAGCTGTGAACTTCTAGTCTTGTGAATGCAAATAAATTTGTCAATAACTGGCAGTCTGATCCATAGTGGTAAATATCCTGTTTTCCTTAAGTTTGAACAACAGTTTAGACATGGTGGGAGGTACATTACATTCTGAGATTCTGCAATTCAAGAATTGAACTTCTAACTAGATGTAATCCAACCCATCCTTCTTAATTGTAGCCAACAGATTATTAAATGCTGATGCAGACATTTATATGATACCCCATCTGCACTATCTGTTTGACTATTGTTTATCTACTTCACTTTTATGTTGCTATGATGTGAAGTAGGATTTGCACTGAAATGGATCAAAATTGCTCAATCATATACTAAGAATATATCCTTTAATAAACCCCTGAAAACACATCCTTACACTTAAATAGCAGTCAATAAAGTCTATCCTTCTTTTTGGTGTACCAGTTGACAGATTTATCAAAATTTAATTTAATATCTAATTCAGTTGACATTGATTTGATGAACTAAGGATTGGTGAAGAACAATATCTAAATTAAATTTATTCCTCTTGGCATATCATTTGCTTCTCTATATAGTCTATAACACAAACCATCTTTATAAAATTGGATCCCAAGATCATTTTGTGTACCAAACCTGCTATAATCAGAAATACATGTTTTACAATTATGAAATTCAGTCAGATCTCTAGCCATAATTAGCCATAATTACTGGTTAATCATTTGTCTTTATGACCATTTATCAACATGGTCTAAAAATATTGCTTGATTGGCAAAGAATAAATGTATGAATCTACTTCTTATGGAATAATTCATCTGAGATGATGGACATTTGAAATCTCTACAAGAAAAATAGTAACCTCTGGACAATTGCTAATAGTATGTTGGTTATTTTAGTCTTCAGGTTCAAAATCATCCAAATCAAATTTCTAATGAATTCAACACAGAGATACAATAGTCTCTCCCCAAAGAATTCACTGGACCTACTTAGTTTAATGGACTGTTTTTAGGCTCAGTCACTGGAGTTAGATTTCTGTATTGGCCCTAATATAAGAAAAAAAACCCATATTCAAGATCTATATATGATCACATGGATAACAACAATATCTATATGTCACATGTCTTCTTAACTGGGGAGTATTCCAGATGCTTCCTTGAGTATGACCAAAATATTCATCCCTAGGCCTATTATAGTTAGCACTGGAGAGTGAGACTATCTCTTTTTGATTTGGGTCAGTGTCATAGGCACTCTATATTGATAAATGGCTATCAACATCTATTTGATCTGCAAAGTAAGTTTTGATACAAAATATGCCCTATCTGTTTTTTTCCATATTTAGATAATGAAAACATGGTCAATGTATTAAACTTGGAAACTTGTTTCCAAAAAAATTGAGTATAGTTTTTCTTATGGCAACTATATTTCTCATGACTCAACTGGTGGCATGTACAATCCTGTTTATTCTTATTCCTAAATTTCCCATTATGGTCTGAAGATAATTACCACATGTTCATTGTCCCCCAAACACTGATCACCATCATTTCTTTTCTGAAGCATAAAGGTGATTGTTGGCATTTTCTATTTTTTCCTCTTCAGAGAGCACACTCAAGGTATATTTAAGTACTTTATGGGTTTCTCATTGTACACACTTTTAAAACCTTTATAATAAAAAATCAGGAGATGTTATGACTCATTCAACAACCACCTATTTTTAGGATGGATTTACATCACAGCATTCATTAGAACTAACCATAATCTCTTCATCAGGAAAAAGAATAAGTCCATAATTAGAGCCTCTCTCATTTTCTGAATGCACCAAATATCATTATAATGATTCTAACAGCATGTCTTTTCTTAATTTGGTCTGCCTCTATTTTACATTTTTGTCTTTTTTTTTTTAAACCCATGATATAATCACTTTTTTCTGCATGACTGACTAATTCCTAACTTGAACACCTCTTTCCACATCTCATATTTACATTTTCAGGAATATCAGTTTTATTGGGTCTTGCACATTCATTGATCTGCATTAAATGAATGTTTTCTAATCTGATGACAATATCCTCAAAATGACTGAAGATGGTGCTAATAACAATATCCATCTTTTCACACATCACACTTATTTTTATCATCATTAATCTGTTGATTACTTTCTCACAGTGTTCCTTATTAAGTTGAAGAAGTACTTTTCCTTTGCAACTTCAGCCTTCATCTCAACATGTATAATCTGCAAAGAACACTCCATCTTACACTTAAATGCTTGAAATTTATTCCTTAAAGTCTCATTTTCCTCCTGCTTTTGCAAATTTCAGCACTCTTTTCTAGACTCCTTAAATTTCATCAATGACTTTCTTTCTTCTCATTAGCTTGATCAAACTTTCTCTCAGAGAATAAGCTTCAATTCTGGACTTGCTAACTATCAACACTTCTTGTCTACACTCTTTCAACTATTCTACAAATTTGGTCTCTAAATCCTTACATTAGTCTACTATTACTGCTATTAACATGATATAATTACAATCTATATTAGCATTGACTGCCTTCAACTCAGCAGAGATATCCTTCAGCTCATTTTTCATGTCTATCATCATGTTCATTATGTCAGACAAGCTAACATTAGGCCCTCCAGATCTTTTACTAGCACATTCAATATACATATAATAATAATAATAATAATAATAATAATAATAATAATAATAATAATAATAATAATAATAATAATAATAATAGTAATAATAATAATAATAATAATAATAATAATAATAATAATAATAATAATAATAATAATAATAATAATAATAATAATAATAATAATAATAATAATAATAATAATAATAATAATAATAATAATAATAATAATAATAATAATAATAATAATAATAATAATAATAATAATAATAATAATAATAATAATAATAATAATAATAATAATAATAAAAATCTAACAAATATTTTAGAGTAGATTTACATAACTTTGATGCTTGATACACATCTAAAAAATAACCACTACACCATGCATACATAAAACAGAGGGAATCAAAAAAAATTGCATTACCTCAAACTCTCCATTTTGGTATAATAATCTGCTTTGCTATTTTAAAGCATTGCTTAAATATCATTGGCAGTGTCATGCATCAAAATAAAAATTACTATTAGTCTATCAGTATGTTAAACCACATGTATCACTTATCAAACCCAAAAAAAAATTAACGTACTACATTTAAACTCAAATAAATATTGAAATTTAATATTTCTGTACTCACAGAAAATGCTTAATTTTAGTAATGATATATAACAAAATGAGCTCAAAATATGTACATAAACCACACATAGGTGAGACAAATTTGTATAATGATATATTTATCACCCCCATCTCCCACATAGGAATTATGGTCACTTATTCACTTTATAATATGGATATTATTTTCCCACATACTATATATCAAACCCTTGTTATTAATGCACCTTGCATAAGTAAAAAAAAATCATTACTCTCCTGAAATTTATGTGATCGAATCTCAATTACTTGCTTACTTTTCAGGCTCATAGTTAGTTACACCAAATGTAATTGAATGCAGCTTACATGCAGAGGTATGCCTTATCCAATGAAGGCTTTATTTATGGTCCATGGATTTGGAACCTTAATATAATAATACATATAGAATGCATATTTTAAAAAAGAATCTTGTTAAACCCTACAGATGTAGTAGTTAACATGTAATAAGCTTGATTTTATAATCTTACAACATCATGAATAACCTATTCTCAGAACTCATTAGATACAAATACCTGCAAGATATAAACCAGAAGCAAAGGCAATATTTTATAGAATCTAATTTATAT
The DNA here is from genome assembly GCA_028023455.1 of Epiperipatus broadwayi. NCBI lineage: Eukaryota > Metazoa > Onychophora > Udeonychophora > Euonychophora > Peripatidae > Epiperipatus > Epiperipatus broadwayi. The sequence goes on from JAQFVV010006888.1 coordinate 59,999, forward strand.
TTATTAATAGCTAGCTATAAATGATGCATGTTATATCTCAAAATTGCTAATATGTAATAATGTATCATTGATTAGTGTTTAGATAAGAAGTCGTAGCATTTAAATACTCTCAGAGTAAATGGATTAAGTTCACAATATTGAGTATAGCATAATAACTCCTTTTTGATAAGTGATAAAATAAAAGTAAATAAATAACTCACAAAACCATTTCAGTAAAATAAATGATGTATCTTTTATTCACAATTTGGATATTTGCTTTCTTTTAAATGGCAATAATAATAACAGTATCACAAAATACAAAACTTATCTCCTCAATATTCCCCTCACTTGGCTTTATTGTGATTTAACTACACAATATTTATTAAAAATATCTATCAAACTGTGAATATATTCTTATGAAGATCTTAATTTTGAAATAGATAATATTTCATGGCGAATAACAATAATCTTTTTTTTTTTTACAATCAAATGGTTGACAATCATAAATATATTTTGAAGGCAAAACAATAACCGCTTCATCATCAAAAATTATAAGTATTGGTTTTCTCTTTAGATCAATGTAAACTATAATTCTCTTTAAATATGAATTATAAATTTATTAAACGCACATTGATTATGTAAATCTTCTTGATTATACTCCTCTTTAAATATGAACATAAATCTTGTGAATTATATTTCTCTCCAAACCATCAAAGATGAAGTGCTAAAATTTACAGATTCCTTCATTACAATATAATGGACGAAATATAATGATATACATGGCTATATTATGTTTATTTTACTAAGCATTATTTAACACTAAAATAAATAAATCAAACTCTTATACTATATATATTTCAGCTACAAAATGGTGTATAATCAGTTGTAATAGAGATCTAATCATCTATTCTCCAAATAATAATGTAATTGCAATTTAATATTGTATTTAAACTAATCATATAATAGTAAACATATATTATGCAAGGCAAAGATAATTATAATCTCATTTTAAATAGTAAATAATCAGGCAGTTATTGCAAATGCTTGTTTAAATTTGAAGTATTTATAAATACAGTGGATATTGTAATTAATAAGAATATTTTCATGTCTTATATTGCAAATTTAAATTTTACTATAAATTATTGTTTGCATAATAAACATTTTTATTAAGCAGTTTAAATGAGATTTCAAATTGCAATTGTGCATTAACATATTTACATTCTAAAAATAAAATACATTACTTAAAGAAATTTTATAAGACATTGACAGTTATTCTGGTATAAGGAACAAATGTTTAGACATTAAAAATACTTTGTGAAATAGGTTGTAATTGGTACATAGATTGTATAAGTAGTCAGTTTGTCTATTTTATGCTAGAAAATAATTAACAATAATAAAGTTGAAATCTGCCCTAGAGAACATTAAAACATGCTTTTAATTTATTACAATAATTTAAAATTTATTTTGTACAGCCTAGACATTGCAAAGTACTCTTTAACCAGAGTTTAAATCAATGGTGTGGGATTTTTTTATATTTTCAATCTTCTTACAAAAATTTGACACTATCCATTATTTGTTTGTACCATGTTTAAATTATAAATATGAATATGTAAAAATACTTATAATAGAATGATAGTTGTTGTAATTAATATGCAAATTTTTAAATAATATTTTAGTATTAAGCACATATAATTTAAAATAAAAAATTTAAACAAAAAAAGTTATGAAACATAGAAAAACAATTTATTTTCATGTGATTTTTGTCTATTTTAAAAAAGTAAATTCTTTCAAAATAATACTTATTACAACATCCAACAATTTTTATGTGAACTCCTGTTTCCCCCCCCCCCCCATTAACTTAAATCATACCAAACAACAAATTTATACGTGACAAATTTTACATGCTAAAATAACTAAGAAGAGTTGACAAAATTTTAATATGTTTGAAATTTATTGGCTAATCTGATTTAATTAAACTTTAGTTAAGCAGTAATTTGTTTACACAGTATTATCATTTTAGTGTTAGCATATTTAGCTGAAATACATAATATTTATGAAGTAATAATCTCTGTATTTAAATGTTTTAATAATCCTTTAAAATTAAATATTTAAAAACCATTTTTATAAACTAGTTTTCTCATATCAATCCTTATCTACTAATCAAATGAAAATAAAATCCATTCCCCCCTCCAAAATGTTTTATAAGAATGATAGACCAATCATTAATATTTGCAGAGAAGAAATGAAACATTAGTGGCAATCTTAGCAAAGACTTGATTTAACCAAATAATATCATTGCTAATGTGATGTTTCCATTGCTAATGTGATGTTTCCACCATTTCAAAATATCACTGACTGACCTACTACCCAAATAAAAGTTTGGTGATCTTGTGAAAGTAGATTAATTTTTTATCTGATTAGTAGATTGCCTTGACAATAGAGACTTTTTTGTAAGTTTATTAAAATGATTCCAGAATGTGTAACTTACAGTGTATTCTTATAATATGTGCATTAGATAAAGTATTACTTCATAAATATTTCAATATATTAGGTGCATTACATATTTAAAAACTTGTTTTGTTTTATTTTAAAGTGTTTTAAAATTCGTAGCATGCATATGTATATATACACACACACACAATAACAGACAATAATACAGCAAAAGTATTATTCTTAAATAATGTTATGGAACTAATTATAAAAATTCTTTATCTCTTCACACACCAAAACATATAAATAAAAAGGTCACTCATAAAAACATTTCAGCCTAAAATCTAACTTAAGATTACAGATCAATATGAAGTTATCAAGATATAAATAAATATTGCAAAAAAGGCTGAAGTTCATTACCACTGTAGGAGTAGAAGAGTTTACTGAATTAATTTATTTAATTCAAGAAAGAATAATACATCAATGATAGTTTTCTGCCTCAATGTCAATCAACTTTTATATTTATATATCAAAGACTTATGCCAATTATTTTCTTAACATTTTATTTTTTAGATGGTATTTTTTTTTTTTTTTTTACATTTTATAACATTCTTGTATCTTGCTGAGATTTCTTTTTTTAAAGAAGTAATAAAGACATAATTCTACTTGAAAAATAAAAGGTACATATTGTGTAGGAGTAAAACATCATATACCTATCAATATACATGTAATTATTGATATATATATAATATTCAAATGTAAGTATACTATTACTAAATTTAATGTACTTAAAAGTGACTTGAAGTCAGTCAGACTTTTAAGCTCTCTATAGCGAATCACTCTATCTTATACAACCGATAAACATGACCACATACACGAGAAACAGATTAATCTTTTTTACATGTATGTGGTCATGTGCATCAGTTGGATAAGATGGAGTGCGTAGCTGTAGGCAGCTTCAAAGTATGAGTTCCATCTTTTATGCATATATGTGGTCATGTGTATCGGTTGTATAAAATGGAGTGTATAGCTATAGGAAGCTTAAAAATCTGAGTTATATATATATATTGAAACAGACAGATTGAAGAATCGATCTTAGTTTCATGGTTGTCATTTAAGAACGGTAATTCTAAACCACTATTTACCCGCAATGAGACTTTTTCTATTCCAAGCCACATAAATTTTAAGTTATTTATTTTGTGTTTGTTTAAAAAGAATTTAATGTAAAGAGTATGAGTATAAATGTCACAAATCATGATGAATAATATTCGTGTGTGTGTGGTTTGTGGATTTATATTAGCTCAATTTAAAAGTTTCAATTGCGTGTATATTTTCTTTAAATTTTAATTTTGCAAATTATACAAAGTCATTTAAAAATGCTGATCAAAAGTCACATTCCTTTGATCAGTATTTTTAATCAAAATCTTACTTGTACAAAATGTATAGAATAATTAATTTGTACTTTGATAAATTAAGATAATGAATTTATATTTTTGTATTCACGAATTCCGATGTAATTGTTTTGTCAATTTAGAATCATGTATTAAATTTAAAAATAAATGAAAACCGAACAATGGAAATGAGAAACGTAGAACTCTTATCAAGAAAGGCAAATGCTATTGTATAGTCAAAAATTAGATATTGCTGGAGGCCAGAAAATCAAAGGAGGCGGAGTCATGAACAAAAACTAGGCAGAAAGGTCAACCGTAGCCATCTTAAATATAATATAGACACTCTAACTTTTGACTTGGCTGTGCTTAGATCGTCTCAAGCTACAGCAAAGTAGTTGTTCCAGAGAAATCACTTCAACCGTTATTAAGAAGTTGCCCGGTAAACTGCAATCATGATGGGCTAAGTCCAAGAAGCTGATTCCTGTTCTGCCAATTTAAATCTTTCGTACCGCTGATCTGTAATGTTTTCCGTGCTTCCAGTCTTCCAAATTCCAACATTTAAATTAACCATGCCGTTCTAAGAAATTCAAAATGCGCGCCTACGTTCTTCATACATATCACCGCAAGAAGAAAAGCCGGACGAAGAAAGAATGGTAACTTTTGTTACATGAACTTTTTAACTTTCCTCTCAGTAATAATTTTATATTTAATCTGTTAACCTAATTAATTGCATGTAAATTTCTTGTTTTCCATTTGAAAATGTTACACTAAAACCTGTCAGTAAATTTCTTCTCTAATATTTCTGTGCTCTAGTCTTTAGATGATAATTATTAATATTTGTGCCTACTAATAATCCATTTGTGAATACATTTATATTTTTACTATTACTTATTTTACAAACAAAACGATGCCAATAATAATATTTCTCAACTCTAATTAAAGTCAGTAAAGTTTATCTCATAATATTTATTATATTCATTTTAAAAGTAATTTTCTTTTATCGAACTAAAAATTGTTTCATTTATGTTGAGTTGAGAAATATTCAAGTATTTTTATTGTTTCTTTTACTTTGTCATGATATTTTAATCTATACTCCAAATCTCAAATACTTAAAATAGTCTAAAATTTTATTATAATCTTTTTTTATATATTATTACGGAGTAAGAATAATAAGTGAATATTTTATTGCTATTATTACCTTCCGAACAATCTGGGGAGTTATGGGTTTCAGAGTGAAATTAATTAATTATTACTTTTGCGATCGTTTGATTTCGCCATGTTTTTATTGAATAGTTATATCGGACTGTTGCGTAGAAAATGTTACGGAGAGACGCTCTTCCGATTTTATATAATTTCGTTTTAAAATCCACTTCCGATCACTCTTCCTCGATGTTACTGTGGCAATGCCTTTACCTTCGCCTAAGTTGGCGTCTCGTTTTACTACCACATGGAGAGAAAGAAATTCTTCTCCAGGTAATCTCTTGGATCACCGGGGTTCGAAAATGAGCCCGGCTGGTTGTAGTGTCCCGGATCTACTTGGGGGCATTAAGACTTGTCAAAGTACAAGCCGCCCGGTATTCCGTCAATGCACCGCAAGTTATTATTTGTAGTATACCTTAATCCCTGCAACCATCAGTACATCAGTATTATATATTATATTTTTATATAAAACCGCCTCCCATTTATCCGTATACGCAATGGTTTGAATCTATTAAAATAAAACAACTTAATATAAACTAGTAGTTAAATATTTTAAGTGCTCCAATTACTCTGATTCTCATATCAACCTGTACAACCATTTAAACACATAAATATTGGCATGAGTTTGTTAATCAGTACAAACCGATTATTGATGACTAGCAGCAATTTATTATAAAATACATATGAGAGTTTTACCGTACCTGTAAATAATATTATTCAATGCTTTCAATAATTTATTAAAAATTTATCTAACCTAATTTTGTCTCTCTTGCATTATTACTCTCGAAATCTAGTCAATCACCTGCTGTCTGTATCGACAACTTAAATATATACATTAAATTATTAGCCGTACCAATATCCCGACTATAAGGTATCTATGAAATAGCTGATTGTAGGTAATTTAGTCTGTGTTTTTCGATGAGCTAGTAAAGGGAAAACCCCGTACCGTTGTAATGTTGTCATCGGTGGGTCATGCCAGGGTTTTGGGTTTGAATTTAGTTTGCATTTTGGAATTTATTCCTAGACGTGGACTGGGTTTGAATTCGGATTACTGTGTGTGATTAAGCATGGTGATTTTTACCGGTACAGTGTTCAAAATTTTGGACGCCCTCCGTGGTGCTCTGATGAAGAAATCTCCCACACCCTGCAGAGTGAACAAGAGTAAATATTAAATTATAGAAATATTCGATTTTTTTTTTCATACCGTTGAGATATATATACTTTGCGTTATTAAAATGCGCAGTTTTAAAACGATGTTTTGAGTAAGTCAAATATACTAATTTTTTTTTCACCCTTGCTTGCAAGTAGTTTCAGTTGAATAGATTGCCTTCTAATATTGTTAAGATAATATAGTGAGATTTTTTTTTTGAAAAAAAAAAAGTGTGAAAGCGATTTTGAAGTTTTGTTTTAACGACAAAAATATTGAGAATAGTTTCAAAGCAAGTGAAAACCTGTATCGATTTTGTGCGTTTATTTAATTCAAAATAAACGAATGTTATTTCATAAATCTTTTTGCAAGTCAATTTTGTTGTGTTGTTTAAAAAAAAAAAAAAAAAAAGAAAGCAAAGAAAGTAGGATTACTTTTCATGTCTTACAAATAAACGCGTGTATGTGTGTATATATATTGTTTAATATAGAAGTCTTATCAAAGCCAGTGCATAATATAAATATCAGTTGAATAAAGTTTGGCCGGAATATGTGCTATCCGATATTAAGTAGAGTAACCGTTTAGGTTAAGTTTTTTTGTATAAAACCAATCAGCCAAATACAGTCGTCAAAGTGTTAACGGTATATACACTTACGTTATAGAAACTTGAAATTGTATGATAACCCCGCAGAAGTAGCGTTAATATTAAACGTTCTACATAAAACATTATGTTCTTGAATCAAATGATTTTATTAAGTCACGTAAAAAGTATATATTTGGGGATCAGTGGATTAAATTATCTATTGGTCACATGTTGCTGGCTGGCGCCTTTCAAATAAATTTGTCAGCAAATATGTTTGTCCATACAGCAGTGGTGAGTTTTGTTTGGTCTATAAAAGAGAGAAATGGTGATATATATATATATAGAGAGAGAGTTACTGACAGTATTATAAGAATATTATTGTATTATATACTAATTGTTAATATGTTGTTTTATAGGACTGAGGAGAATAGTTCGAACTGGGTGAAATAAAGTTTTTTTCTCTTCCCTTATTAATAATTTAGATACACGTTATCATATCATATATATACATGTAATAATAAAAAATAAAAAAAAGTGAAAAAGGGGTTTTATATAACAGAAATCAATCGGAACGTAGGCGAAAAAAAAAGAAAGGAAGGAAGACACACAAACTGGATGAGAAAGGTGGGAACAGTATCAGCAGCGGGGAAGGATTTGGCATATAGGATCAGGGATCAGTATCTTTTATGAATATATACATAAATAAAAAAATATTTCGCAAATAACTAATTCACCTGCTAAAAAAAAAAAAACACACATATAATTAATAAAAAAAAAAAAAATACCAAATGGCAGAAATAGAAGGGTTCAGTAAATCATCTGAAAATGGTGCAGAAACATCAGACACATCCAGTGATCATGAGATTGTTTTTAAAAAATATCCTGATAAAAGAAAAAGTTGTAGACGATTAGAGAAGAATGCCAAGCAGAGGGAGCACGATGATGATGGGAAGTTTTACGCGATTCTCGAGGAGATGAGAGAGGATAGAAAACTTATGATGGCTATGATGGAGCGGATGTTGAGAATTGAAGAAGGACGTATGGGGATTGATGGTAAACCAGATCGGGAAGAGAAATCCAATAGCAATACAAAGAAGGAAGAAGATGACCAAACCATACCGAAGGAGTTGGAAATTCAGAGCGAGGAAGTCAGTGAAGAGAAAACAAGCCAGAAGATAGAAGTTAGTAATGATGAGTTGGAGATGCAAACTGAGAGGCAGGGTCAAATTGAAAAACCAATAGTGGCAAGGGAAACTGCTATCAAAGGAAAAGAAATAAAAGTAGAACAGACAATAAATCCCCAAATAAGGATGAGTAATATACCATACTTTGGATCATCCATTCATATTCAAATATTTAAAGGCGACCCCGGAGAAAATCCAGATGTACATTTGGATAGTGTCAAGGAATTTTTATGCTTACACCAAATGACCGAGAAGGAGAAAATAACAGTAGCCAGCCATTATCTAAAGGAATCCGCGAAGGCTTGGTGGAAATTATTGAAAAACCCACCGATTACAATTCAAGGTTATGAAAATGCCCTTTTAAAAAGGTATTGGAGTGAAGAGAAGCAGGAGGGACTTTTACACAAGCTCTCCAGTCAAAAATATAATGAGAACAACAGACAGGGTTATGCAGCATTCTTCATTCACCAAGTGACAATACTTAAATCTCTTACTGCTTTTAAGTACACTGATCAGCACATTACCCGGATTATTGTGCATAATTTACCACCGTGGGTACAAAGAATGATGCTGGGAAGCTGCCCCATGTCGTTTGAAAAAACTATTGAGCTTTTAAACCAGATTGATTATGGGGATTTGTCTCCAACAAAAAGGGAATGGGAGCAGAGTCATTACAACGCGAGACAATTAAAGCCTTATATACCTCCTGACCCAGGGAGAACATAGAAAACAAACAGTAATTTTGGGATAACCCGGTAAACGACCACTATGTTATAAATGTTTCAGATGATGAGTAAAGACCAATGGACATTAATATACAAATGATTGATAAAATGTATCATTCCACACCCATGTTTAGGTTCAAACTCTCACCCAGACTGTTCTCCAAAGTCGATCAACTTTGTAATGAAATGTAAGTCAGTAAAATATGTATAAACATTTTTTTTTGTTATTTTTTTTTAAGTAGGAAGAAATGAAACAGACAGATCGAAGAATCGATCTTAGTTTCATGGTTGTCATTTAAGAACGGTAATTCTAAACCACTATTTACCCGCAATGAGACTTTTTCTATTCCAAGCCACATAAATTTTAAGTTATTTATTTTGTGTTTGTTTAAAAAGAATTTAATGTAAAGAGTATGAGTATAAATGTCACAAATCATGATGAATAATATTCGTGTGTGTGTGGTTTGTGGATTTATATTAGCTCAATTTAAAAGTTTCAATTGCGTGTATATTTTCTTTAAATTTTAATTTTGCAAATTATACAAAGTCATTTAAAAATGCTGATCAAAAGTCACATTCCTTTGATCAGTATTTTTAATCAAAATCTTACTTGTACAAAATGTATAGAATAATTAATTTGTACTTTGATAAATTAAGATAATGAATTTATATTTTTGTATTCACGAATTCCGATGTAATTGTTTTGTCAATTTAGAATCATGTATTAAATTTAAAAATAAATGAAAACCGAACAATGGAAATGAGAAACGTAGAACTCTTATCAAGAAAGGCAAATGCTATTGTATAGTCAAAAATTAGATATTGCTGGAGGCCGGAAAATCAAAGGAGGCGGAGTCATGAACAAAAACTAGGCAGAAAGGTCAACCGTAGCCATCTTAAATATAATATAGACACTCTAACTTTTGACTTGGCTGTGCTTAGATCGTCTCAAGCTACAGCAAAGTAGTTGTTCCAGAGAAATCACTTCAACCGTTATTAAGAAGTTGCCCGGTAAACTGCAATCATGATGGGCTAAGTCCAAGAAGCTGATTCCTGTTCTGCCAATTTAAATCTTTCGTACCGCTGATCTGTAATGTTTTCCGTGCTTCCAGTCTTCCAAATTCCAACATTTAAATTAACCATGCCTTTCTAAGAAATTCAAAATGCGCGCCTACGTTCTTCATACATATCACCGCAAGAAGAAAAGCCGGACGAAGAAAGAATGGTAACTTTTGTTACATGAACTTTTTAACTTTCCTCTCAGTAATAATTTTATATTTAATCTGTTAACCTAATTAATTGCATGTAAATTTCTTGTTTTCCATTTGAAAATGTTACACTAAAACCTGTCAGTAAATTTCTTCTCTAATATTTCGGTGTGTGCTCTAGTCTTTAGATGATAATTATTAATATTTGTGCCTACTAATAATCCATTTGTGAATACATTTATATTTTTACTATTACTTATTTTACAAACAAAACGATGCCAATAATAATATTTCTCAACTCTAATTAAAGTCAGTAAAGTTTATCTCATAATATTTATTATATTCATTTTAAAAGTAATTTTCTTTTATCGAACTAAAAATTGTTTCATTTATGTTGAGTTGAGAAATATTCAAGTATTTTTATTGTTTCTTTTACTTTGTCATGATATTTTAATCTATACTCCAAATCTCAAATACTTAAAATAGTCTAAAATTTTATTATAATTTTTTTTTATATATTATTACGGAGTAAGAATAATAAGTGAATATTTATTGCTATTATTACCTTCCGAACAATCTGGGGAGTTATGGGTTTCAGAGTGAAATTAATTAATTATTACTTTTGCGATCGTTTGATTTCGCCATGTTTTTATTGAATAGTTATATCGGACTGTTGCGTAGAAAATGTTACGGATAGAGAAAAGGGTTTATATAATTTCGTTTTAAAATCCACTTCCGATCACTCTTCCTCGATGTTACTGTGGCAATGCCTTTACCTTCGCCTAAGTTGGCGTCTCGTTTTACTACCACATGGAGAGAAAGAAATTCTTCTCCAGGTAATCTCTTGGATCACCGGGGTTCGAAAATGAGCCCGGCTGGTTGTAGTGTCCCGGATCTACTTGGGGGCATTAAGACTTGTCAAAGTACAAGCCGCCCGGTATTCCGTCAATGCACCGCAAGTTATTATTTGTAGTATACCTTAATCCCTGCAACCATCAGTACATCAGTATTATATATTATATTTTTATATAAAACCGCCTCCCATTTATCCGTATACGCAATGGTTTGAATCTATTAAAATAAAACAACTTAATATAAACTAGTAGTTAAATATTTTAAGTGCTCCAATTACTCTGATTCTCATATCAACCTGTACAACCATTTAAACACATAAATATTGGCATGAGTTTGTTAATCAGTACAAACCGATTATTGATGACTAGCAGCAATTTATTATAAAATACATATGAGAGTTTTACCGTACCTGTAAATAATATTATTCAATGCTTTCAATAATTTATTAAAAATTTATCTAACCTAATTTTGTCTCTCTTGCATTATTACTCTCGAAATCTAGTCAATCACCTGCTGTCTGTATCGACAACTTAAATATATACATTAAATTATTAGCCGTACCAATATCCCGACTATAAGGTATCTATGAAATAGCTGATTGTAGGTAATTTAGTCTGTGTTTTTCGATGAGCTAGTAAAGGGAAAACCCCGTACCGTTGTAATGTTGTCATCGGTGGGTCATGCCAGGGTTTTGGGTTTGAATTTAGTTTGCATTTTGGAATTTATTCCTAGACGTGGACTGGGTTTGAATTCGGATTACTGTGTGTGATTAAGCATGGTGATTTTTACCGGTACAGTGTTCAAAATTTTGGACGCCCTCCGTGGTGCTCGGATGAAGAAATCTCCCACACCCTGCAGAGTGAACAAGAGTAAATATTAAATTATAGAAATATTCGATTTTTTTTTCATACCGTTGAGATATATATACTTTGCGTTATTAAAATGCGCAGTTTTAAAACGATGTTTTGAGTAAGTCAAATATACTAATTTTTTTTTCACCCTTGCTTGCAAGTAGTTTCAGTTGAATAGATTGCCTTCTAATATTGTTAAGATAATATAGTGAGATTTTTTTTTTGAAAAAAAAAAGTGTGAAAGCGATTTTGAAGTTTTGTTTTAACGACAAAAATATTGAGAATAGTTTCAAAGCAAGTGAAAACCTGTATCGATTTTGTGCGTTTATTTAATTCAAAATAAACGAATGTTATTTCATAAATCTTTTTGCAAGTCAATTTTGTTGTGTTGTTTGAAAAAAAAAAAAAAAAAAAATAAAGCAAAGAAAGTAGGATTACTTTTCATGTCTTACAAATAAACGCGTGTATGTGTGTATATATATTGTTTAATATAGAAGTCTTATCAAAGCCAGTGCATAATATAAATATCAGTTGAATAAAGTTTGGCCGGAATATGTGCTATCCGATATTAAGTAGAGTAACCGTTTAGGTTAAGTTTTTTTTTTGTATAAAACCAATCAGCCAAATACAGTCGTCAAAGTGTTAACGGTATATACACTTACGTTATAGAAACTTGAAATTGTATGATAACCCCGCAGAAGTAGCGTTAATATTAAACGTTCTACATAAAACATTATGTTCTTGAATCAAATGATTTTATTAAGTCACGTAAAAAGTATATATTTGGGGATCAGTGGATTAAATTATCTATTGGTCACATGTTGCTGGCTGGCGCCTTTCAAATAAATTTGTCAGCAAATATGTTTGTCCATACAGCAGTGGTGAGTTTTGTTTGGTCTATAAAAGAGAGAAATGGTGATATATATATATATAGAGAGAGAGAGTTACTGACAGTATTATAAGAATATTATTGTATTATATACTAATTGTTAATATGTTGTTTTATAGGACTGAGGAGAATAGTTCGAACTGGGTGAAATAAAGTTTTTTCTCTTCCCTTATTAATAATTTAGATACACGTTATCATATCATATATATACATGTAATAATAAAAAATAAAAAAAAGTGAAAAAGGGGTTTTATATAACAGAAATCAAACGGAACGTAGGCGAAAAAAAGAAAGGAAGGAAGACACACAAACTGGATGAGAAAGGTGGGAACAGTATCAGCAGCGGGGAAGGATTTGGCATATAGGATCAGGGATCAGTATCTTTTATGAATATATACATAAATAAAAATATTTCGCAAATAACTAATTCACCTGCTAAAAAAAAAAAAAACACACATATAATTAATAAAAAAAAAAAAAAATACCAAATGGCAGAAATAGAAGGGTTCAGTAAATCATCTGAAAATGGTGCAGAAACATCAGACACATCCAGTGATCATGAGATTGTTTTTAAAAAATATCCTGATAAAAGAAAAAGTTGTAGACGATTAGAGAAGAATGCCAAGCAGAGGGAGCACGATGATGATGGGAAGTTTTACGCGATTCTCGAGGAGATGAGAGAGGATAGAAAACTTATGATGGCTATGATGGAGCGGATGTTGAGAATTGAAGAAGGACGTATGGGGATTGATGGTAAACCAGATCGGGAAGAGAAATCCAATAGCAATACAAAGAAGGAAGAAGATGACCAAACCATACCGAAGGAGTTGGAAATTCAGAGCGAGGAAGTCAGTGAAGAGAAAACAAGCCAGAAGATAGAAGTTAGTAATGATGAGTTGGAGATGCAAACTGAGAGGCAGGGTCAAATTGAAAAACCAATAGTGGCAAGGGAAACTGCTATCAAAGGAAAAGAAATAAAAGTAGAACAGACAATAAATCCCCAAATAAGGATGAGTAATATACCATACTTTGGGTCATCCATTCATATTCAAATATTTAAAGGCGACCCCGGAGAAAATCCAGATGTACATTTGGATAGTGTCAAGGAATTTTTATGCTTACACCAAATGACCGAGAAGGAGAAAATAACAGTAGCCAGCCATTATCTAAAGGAATCCGCGAAGGCTTGGTGGAAATTATTGAAAAACCCACCGATTACAATTCAAGGTTATGAAAATGCCCTTTTAAAAAGGTATTGGAGTGAAGAGAAGCAGGAGGGACTTTTACACAAGCTCTCCAGTCAAAAATATAATGAGAACAACAGACAGGGTTATGCAGCATTCTTCATTCACCAAGTGACAATACTTAAATCTCTTACTGCTTTTAAGTACACTGATCAGCACATTACCCGGATTATTGTGCATAATTTACCACCGTGGGTACAAAGAATGATGCTGGGAAGCTGCCCCATGTCGTTTGAAAAAACTATTGAGCTTTTAAACCAGATTGATTATGGGGATTTGTCTCCAACAAAAAGGGAATGGGAGCAGAGTCATTACAACGCGAGACAATTAAAGCCTTATATACCTCCTGACCCAGGGAGAACATAGAAAACAAACAGTAATTTTGGGATAACCCGGTAAACGACCACTATGTTATAAATGTTTCAGATGATGAGTAAAGACCAATGGACATTAATATACAAATGATTGATAAAATGTATCATTCCACACCCATGTTTAGGTTCAAACTCTCACCCAGACTGTTCTCCAAAGTCGATCAACTTTGTAATGAAATGTAAGTCAGTAAAATATGTATAAACATTTTTTTTTGTTATTTTTTTTTAAGTAGGAAGAAATGAAACAGACAGATCGAAGAATCGATCTTAGTTTCATGGTTGTCATTTAAGAACGGTAATTCTAAACCACTATTTACCCGCAATGAGACTTTTTCTATTCCAAGCCACATAAATTTTAAGTTATTTATTTTGTGTTTGTTTAAAAAGAATTTAATGTAAAGAGTATGAGTATAAATGTCACAAATCATGATGAATAATATTCGTGTGTGTGTGGTTTGTGGATTTATATTAGCTCAATTTAAAAGTTTCAATTGCGTGTATATTTTCTTTAAATTTTAATTTTGCAAATTATACAAAGTCATTTAAAAATGCTGATCAAAAGTCACATTCCTTTGATCAGTATTTTTAATCAAAATCTTACTTGTACAAAATGTATACAATAATTAATTTGTACTTTGATAAATTAAGATAATGAATTTATATTTTTGTATTCACGAATTCCGATGTAATTGTTTTGTCAATTTAGAATCATGTATTAAATTTAAAAATAAATGAAAACCGAACAATGGAAATGAGAAACGTAGAACTCTTATCAAGAAAGGCAAATGCTATTGTATAGTCAAAAATTAGATATTGCTGGAGGCCGGAAAATCAAAGGAGGCGGAGTCATGAACAAAAACTAGGCAGAAAGGTCAACCGTAGCCATCTTAGATATAATATAGACACTCTAACTTTTGACTTGGCTGTGCTTAGATCGTCTCAAGCTACAGCAAAGTAGTTGTTCCAGAGAAATCACTTCAACCGTTATTAAGAAGTTGCCCGGTAAACTGCAATCATGATGGGCTAAGTCCAAGAAGCTGATTCCTGTTCTGCCAATTTAAATCTTTCGTACCGCTGATCTGTAATGTTTTCCGTGCTTCCAGTCTTCCAAATTCCAACATTTAAATTAACCATGCCTTTCTAAGAAATTCAAAATGCGCGCCTACGTTCTTCATACATATCACCGCAAGAAGAAAAGCCGGACGAAGAAAGAATGGTAACTTTTGTTACATGAACTTTTTAACTTTCCTCTCAGTAATAATTTTAAATTTAATCTGTTAACCTAATTAATTGCATGTAAATTTCTTGTTTTCCATTTGAAAATGTTACACAAAAACCTGTCAGTAAATTTCTTCTCTAATATTTCTGTGCTCTAGTCTTTAGATGATAATTATTAATATTTGTGCCTACTAATAATCCATTTGTGAATACATTTATATTTTTACTATTACTTATTTTACAAACAAAACGATGCCAATAATAATATTTCTCAACTCTAATTAAAGTCAGTAAAGTTTATCTCATAATATTTATTATATTCATTTTAAAAGTAATTTTCTTTTATCGAACTAAAAATTGTTTCATTTATGTTGAGTTGAGAAATATTCAAGTATTTTTATTGTTTCTTTTACTTTGTCATGATATTTTAATCTATACTCCAAATCTCAAATACTTAAAATAGTCTAAAATTTTATTATATTTTTTTTTATATATTATTACGGAGTAAGAATAATAAGTGAATATTTTATTGCTATTATTACCTTCCGAACAATCTGGGGAGTTATGGGTTTCAGAGTGAAATTAATTAATTATTACTTTTGCGATCGTTTGATTTCGCCATGTTTTTATTGAATAGTTATATCGGGCTGTTGCGTAGAACATGTTACGGATAGAGAAAAGGGTTTATATAATTTCGTTTTAAAATCCACTTCCGATCACTCTTCCTCGATGTTACTGTGGCAATGCCTTTACCTTCGCCTAAGTTGGCGTCTCGTTTTACTACCACATGGAGAGAAAGAAATTCTTCTCCAGGTAATCTCTTGGATCACCGGGGTTCGAAAATGAGCCCGGCTGGTTGTAGTGTCCCGGATCTACTTGGGGGCATTAAGACTTGTCAAAGTACAAGCCGCCCGGTATTCCGTCCATGCACCGCAAGTTATTATTTGTAGTATACCTTAATCCCTGCAACCATCAGTACATCAGTATTATATATTATATTTTTATATAAAACCGCCTCCCATTTATCCGTATACGCAATGGTTTGAATCTATTAAAATAAAACAACTTAATATAAACTAGTAGTTAAATATTTTAAGTGCTCCAATTACTCTGATTCTCATATCAACCTGTACAACCATTTAAACACATAAATATTGGCATGAGTTTGTTAATCAGTACAAACCGATTATTGATGACTAGCAGCAATTTATTATAAAATACATATGAGAGTTTTACCGTACCTGTAAATAATATTATTCAATGCTTTCAATAATTTATTAAAAATTTATCTAACCTAATTTTGTCTCTCTTGCATTATTACTCTCGACATCTAGTCAATCACCTGCTGTCTGTATCGACAACTTAAATATATACATTAAATTATTAGCCGTACCAATATCCCGACTATAAGGTATCTATGAAATAGCTGATTGTAGGTAATTTAGTCTGTGTTTTTCGATGAGCTAGTAAAGGGAAAACCCCGTACCGTTGTAATATTGTCATCGGTGGGTCATGCCAGGGTTTTGGGTTTGAATTTAGTTTGCATTTTGGAATTTATTCCTAGACGTGGACTGGGTTTGAATTCGGATTACTGTGTGTGATTAAGCATGGTGATTTTTACCGGTACAATATATATATATATATATATATATATATTGTAACCTAATAGAATAAGAGGGGGTGTGAGAAAGAGAAAGAAAGAAGAGAAAAGAAGGAAAAGAATGCTAATAATGAAATGAAGGTAGGGTGTGAGAAAGAAAAAGAAAAAAAGAAAGAGAGATAGAATAAGAGAAAATGCTAATTGTAACCTACTAGAATAAAAGAGGTGTGTGAGAAAGAGATAATGCTAATAAAAAAATGAGAGAGGGGAAGAAAAAGAAATAATGCTACTAAAGAGATGGAAATAATGAAATGAGAGAGGGGGGAAAGAAAAAGAAAGAAATATATGAAAGTAATGACATGGAGGTAATGATAATGATAAAGATAAATGATGGAAAAGAAAAGAATTGAGAGGGAAAAGAAATGGGGAAAAGTAATAGAAATGATATATATATAATGGAGAGAGAGAAGAAATGAGATGATGGGAAAGATATGAAATAGAGAGATGTAAGATGATGATGTAAAGAAGAGGAAAATGAAATGAAATGATGGAAAAGATATTCTTAATGAATGTTTTAAAGGGCTGAGTTGATAGAAAGATATGAGAAATGACATGAAAAGAAATGGAATAGAATTGAAATGATATGAACTGAATTATAAATGAGAGACTCTAAATGACTCGGTTCAGTGGGGTTACAACAAATTAAAAAAAAAGAGATGATGATCCAAATATGTATAATCAAATAAAGCTCAAATCCAACACTGCTGAACTATACTGACTATAGTATATTAATAATAATCTAATACTAAATCATACCAAGGATTATTTAAAAATCACTAATCCATAATTACCATATTAATCCTACCAATCAATCATACACTGTCTGAATAAGACTAATGATACTTTGTTTTAAAAGATTATCTTACAGAATTATATTTACTAAAACAACAAGAGTAAATAACCTCAGGGATTTTAAAACTAAAACTCTTGTGTAAAATTAAAGTTTAAGTTAAGTTGCCTAACAAAGAATTACTGTGATTAATAAATAAATAAGTGACATCTTCACTGACTATAAAATAATTATAAGATGTTCAATCTTAAGATAATAAACAAAACATATATTAATTCACCAAAATTTAATGAATCAATTTAAATTTAAACTAATAATGGCCTATTATCTAAGATATTACTTGAGCAGAGAAAATAGCAATGGTACTTTTAATGCCTTTCCATATTCACAGACAACCACTAAAGACCTCAAATGCAAAAAGATTAGAATTTTTTAAATATATAAGATTTAAGATGATGATAGATGATGTGCAGTGAATATAAGATAATGTGCAGCTTTTAAAATAATATTAATTAAAATATTCTTCTGAAGTACTAATATTGTTAATCTGATATTGCATAATCTTTGGTCTGAAAGATATACTGATAATTTAAAAAAAAAAAAAAAAACTTTTAACTAAGTATTAAATTATGTATCTGCTATAATGCAATTATCTGTATTTGTGATTCAATATGAGAATCATTTACTTTAACATAGTTTTTTAATTTTCAAGACAATATCAACTATATTTAATTAACTTAGAATATACTTGTAAATTTCTGGATTGAAGATGCAATAACTTTAAAATTTTAAGATTTTGTGAACTCGAAACCCAAGGCAATAATATATTTTCATATAAAAGTAAAACAAACAAAACAAAACTTTTGAAATAATAATAATTTGATTTATTAATAATGAGAAGAAATATTTATAAATATAGTAGAATACAAACATTGCCAATACCGCACTAAGATTTTATATAATTATTTGGACTATTAACAGTTTTATTTAATTTACACTAATACACTTAATAACAGACCAAGGTTATTCACTGTTACTTTCTTTTAATAATTATATTTTTCTCAAAAAATATTTTAAACTTTAATTATCATAGGTACTTAATAAGCACACTACTATTCTTCTTTATTAGACTAATTAATAACATTATTGTGTCATCTACTAATCAGAATAACAAATAGAACTATGTTTATATTGAAAACCCTAAGCTTAATTTTATACCCCTCAACTTAACAAACGCTAAGTTGGAGTAAGCATATTCAGCAATATTTTTGAAAAATATCATCACTAGTTTCACGGATATAACTAATATCACAGCTAGATATATCTTTAAATCAGATTAAGCTAATACTAAAATTAAACTAACTTAAAAGTATATGGGGCAATCATTCATCAGAAATCAGTTATACTTTTTTTTTAAATAAATTTAGTCCACATAAAATTATTCCCTCAATGTTTTAAAGATAATGATGTAACAGACTTACAAATCCAGTGGTGAAATTGTTGGTTAGCTTGTGTGTAATAAAACTATCATAGCAACACAATTCAAACATTGATATATCTATGAGCCTTTAAATTAGCTACAACTACCTGAAGAAATACATTTCCTCAAACAAGTATATCTTGTCATCACAAATCTAAAACAAATGCAACATCACCTACTGTGGTGGAATTAGCATTAAGTCATCATGAATGATAGGCAAAAAATATAAAGATACTAGGCTTCTCAGAGCTGAAAAAGAATATGGTGGCTTCGAGGCAGAAATGAAGATGTCTGGAATTCATTTATAGTACATCTGGGAACAGGAACACCCACCAGAAAAGCACAATCCTCTCATGGGATTTCCAATGCTTATAAATGTGATCATCATCACTGAAAAATACAATACAATACCCTCTTTTGGGGGACAAGCACTATCAAATCATGGAAATACCATACTATAAGGATGGAGGATTTTCTCTACTCCATAAGGCATATTAAAAAATTATAAACTAAGCCTAACTCTTGAGGCTAACAAATTCTAACTAATAGCAGGATATATACTTCACTTAAACTAACTAAGTTATTTCCAAGAAATTTATAAAATACAAAATGTATATCCAATGTTCGAACCAACAAAGCAAACTATGTGTCAACTGACTACTGTAAAAAATACTTTAAACTTAAATGCATATAAAATTCTAGGCAAGGCACAATGCGCACATAACAAAATATTAAATGCTAAAAATATAGTAACTAGTGGACTTTTAAAATTGTAAATTAAATGCAAGGATATTTACTTCTCGATGAATATAAAATATTTGCAATTATTATTAATATAACATTCATAAAACAAATGAATGGATACTCTCTGATAAACTTCTTTAGTAAATTTAAAATAAAAATTGAGTAAAACATCCCATTTATATGAAATAAGACTGTGATATTTAAATCTCTATAATAAGATTATTAAATAGAAACTAGCTAATGTAATGCTTAATAAATCAACTAAATCTACTTAAGAATGGCAAAGAGAATTTGCTCATTAAATAAACCTATTTTGTTTTTAAAATTATAACCTTAGTTTACCTGTATATTTATGCAAAAGTGTTACAAAAATATAATAGCATAAATACTTTTATGGTTTCATTTTTTTTAAACCAATAAAACAGACCATAAAAAAATAATAATACATTAATTCAAGTTCATATTTCAGCTCCATGATGATTTTTCCATTTCATAATGTGTAGACAATTTATCCAGGTTAAGATATCTATCTGAATTCGAAGCTTCAATTAATACATTTATACACATGGCAATCATTTCCAAACGAAAATGTTCAATAGTTCATTAATAATATATTTTTTTTAAAAATAATTTAAAAAAAACTTAAATATTAAGATTAAGCCGGCATGAAACAAAATAAATTTTTCAGCTGAACACACTTTAATTTATTTATAGGATCCCGAGTTCAAAATTGCATATAATAATAATAAGAATATCTTTCTATCTGAATTTCTTTATCCTCTTTTGGGAAAAATGCTTCTTTTGAAATATAGTTTTTCTTAAGTACTTTTCCTAATAATATTCCAAGACGTATTTATTTTTTTTAAATTAATTTCCTTTGCTTACTTTTAAATATGAGAGTAGAAATTTTTTTTTTACTGTTCAAGACATTTCTCTGTTTATATGCTATATTTAATGCCATAAAGTTATTTTTAAATACTGACAAGTATGGCCATTTATAATGGACCCAATAACTATAAATTCATTATTAATCCTTACAAATTGCTTTAAAGTTTTATTTCCAAATACGTGGTCTTTCTTAATGTGTAAATAAGAATTATCCTTTAAAATGTATATATTGTCTGTTTGCGTTTAGCTAAACAAATCATTTTCATATATGTCAAGATATAAGTAATAACTTTTCCTTTTTTCTTTAAAAAAAAATCATTCTTTATAGTTTCACTGTAATTGAATGTAGCAGCTTTTTTATAATGTTCTTTTTAAACTTTTAAAAAAAAAAATCTTTTTTTTTTTTACATATACTTTTAATCTAACAGGAAAAATAATTAGCATTTTACTTTCAAAATAATTTAATACAACTAAAGGCTTATCTATGGAAATGATTAATAGTTCGTTCCTTAACCTTACTTCCGAGTACAGAAAAATAAACAAGTTAAAGTCACATAATATGTGAGATGCTTTATTTATCCTAGACATTTTTTTACTATAATTTCTATGCCTCGACTGAAATTCAAATTGTCAGAAAAAGGAATTACCTTTCTTTTAGCTTCAGCAATTCATGTTTACAAGACGATTTTTAAATAATTATTTTAAACATACTTATATATATATATTTTTAGAAAATATAAAGTTTTATAAATTCCTTTTTATTAACAAAATTTTTAAGATCCAGTACCAGTTGAATCAAAATAAGATCAGCCCCTGAATGACACCTCAATCTCCATTTTATCTCACAATTTTTCATCCACCTACAATTCATTTTAAAACCAATAAAAACTATTTTTGATTAAATTTTATTATTCTGACAAACCAGCTGTGGAATCAATCTACTGACATAATCAATATAATTTTCCCATACCATGTGAACTTCAGCTGCAAAGTCAAAATTTTATTATTAACAAATATTGTGCAATAATTTTTTAATGATATTTTATATAACACAATAGTAATAAATATAAAATTTAAAGTTATACCCTTTATTAAACCCATAAATATTTCATTGAAATAATTTTATCCACACATTTGCTTTATTTGGTTATTTTAAACAATATTGGAATTAAATTACTTTTTTTTATTCTTATGTTTCCATGTCAATGCATGCACATATTCTCACATATATCTGGCCTTGGATTAATTGTTTAAAACTATTTTTAAAATTACAACAATAGAATGTTAATGAATATTTAATCTAAATAACTTTTATAACTGAAATGCTAAACTATAAAACTAATAATAAATATTCTTATTTATTTTTAATAAAAACTTACATATCATTTCTTTTTTAAAATTTATTACTTACTTATTCCAACTTAATAATAATATCTTATTATTATTCTTTAGACATTAAAATGGATTATACAGTAGTTATTTTAGAATACATTTAATACTATTTATCAATTCACAATTATTTTTTAACATTTGCTTATGTAAAAATTATTACTTAACATCCCTTATCAAACCAACTGACATTATTAAAATATTTAGATTATCCTATTTTAATAATTAACTGAGTTAATTTCCATTTTTATCATCATTATTTTTTTTAAATCTGAAATTTTAAACAAAAGGTTAAGCTAAGATAACCTTGATTACCTCTTGGAACTAAGTAACACTTCAGTTAGGTACAATATATATATATATATATATATATATATATATATATATATATATATATATATATATCAAAATGCACATGAATATATTTATACATATACATATGTAGTTATGTGCAAATATTTAAATAGAATATATGCTTTTTTCTTATATTATACATATGCATAAATTTACATATACATACAGTATAGATGCTGAAAAGATTAAACATAGTATTATCAAGTTTCATAAGTAGAGATAGTAGGATGATCCTCAGATATGGAAGTTACCTATGAATAGTTGATAAGCAGGCATAGGTCATAAGCATTCTATGAAATGTTGGTTTGCAAAAGAGTAGGCATATTTGTTATAGAAAAACAGTTATGGTAATGAAAAAGCAAAAATGAAGTCAGGATTAGTAAGTTGGAGGTTTTAATCAAAGGTTACACTTATGTGGATAAATAACATAAGAAGATAATAATAAAATAGACTTACACACATTCATGTGATGTTTGATAGTTTAATAAAAATAAACTTAACAGATAAAAGTAAAATAAATTAACTTTAATTAAGACTAAAATTTGTATCTGAGTAAAATGAATATATTATTCTACCTGAAAGTTTGGTGATGGTCATATTTTAGATGTGATAATATATTAGACTATTTCTACCATCTATAATTAAATGTTGAATGTCTAGAAAATTTTAAACTTTAAACTTTTCAAATAAAAACAAATTTTAGTAGTAATACAAAAATAGACAACACAAGTTAGTAGATTACATAAAGTTTTAATTAATATTATCCTCCATTCTTCTTCAGGTGTTGCTAATATTGTCACTCATCAAGCAATAACACCTGAAGAAAAGTGTAGAATAATATCAATTTAAATATTGTGTAATCTATTAACCTGTGTATCATCTATGTGTGTGTTATTACTAACAGTTGTTTGTATTTGAAGAGGTTAAATAAAGTTTAAAATTTTCTACACATTAAACATTTAATGATAGAAAATGAAAATAGTCCAAACTATTTTCAGATATATTATCTAACTTTATAAATGATTAATAATAATTATTAATGATTAATCTAAAATAGATTATATTAAATGTACAAATAATTTGGCACTTGTAAATGTAACTGTAGTAATTTCATAAACCATCTTTTTTCATAAAAAACTGTTAAAACAAAGACCATATAGATTTAAGCGTATTCTAGCCTCTCATGTAAATTTCAGAATATACAATAGAGTAAAAAAAATTTCAAAAATGGAATATATTGAATTAAGTAAATAAATTTGCAAGTGTGCAGAACATAGCTTTTTTTAAAAAAAATTCAATTCAATATAAGCAAACATTTAAAAACAATAAACTGGTTGTTTAAAATAAATAGATAAAAATTGGATTACTAATTAAATTAAAACTTTTAGAGCCTAATATGTAAAAATGATATTGATTTTATGTAACACAATATCAAAATTCATGGTTTGAAAAAAACATTATAAATCAAAAAAATTATAGAAAATAATATATTTTACATGAACTTATAATTAATAATATGCTGATCCATTGTGGTGAAACTTTTTTATATAACAATTTATGTAGGCTTAGTGCTTTCAGAATTTTGTTACTCCATAATCATAGCCTCTTTAGATTATCAACATCATTATATGTAAATGTATGCAAAACTCATACATTAGCCTGTTGGTGTGGTTAATGGCTCTGCCATGCATCTACCAGACCTAGGACATTCACATTACTAAGTCAGTCTTGATGGAAGAAGCCAATACCAGCAATGGAATTGATCTGACATTAACAAAGTGTATTATAATATTCAACTGTATAAATTTTGCTATGTCAATACGTATAATTTTTAAAATAAAACTATTTTTTTTATATTATCCATTTTGTGGAAATAGCAAAACAAGTGTCTTTTCTATTTATTGAGTTGAAGTATAGTATCAGAATTTTTTTATCTCATGCACATATGACATTTTGTGATTGCAACATAAAGTTTGTGCATTCACGATAAGGCCTAGCTGCCATAAATTTGAAAATACAAATCTCATTCAGTTTATTTAAAAAGTATTAAATTTATAAGTAAAGAATATGAAAATTTGTAGTGATAGTTTTATAGTTACTTAACTTTTTTTTTTAAAAAAGTACAAAATTGAAAAAGATTTTTGAACAATTGAAATTATCAGAAGTAACATTTCATTGAATAACAATCTCAATTAAAGAACTCCAAGAGTTACAATTTTTATTTTTTTTAATTTTTTGTGAAAGATTAAATATAACTAAGATAAGGCTTAAAAGTTGTTTATATATAAACCTTCAATTTGAATAGAATTTGTATTAAAATTAAATTATTTTTAATATAATTATCATTATTCAAAATATTTTAAAACTAATAAAATTAATAAAATAATTTGAAAAATATTAAAAATATTAGAATTATATTGAAAAATAAAAAAAATAGATAAATTTAATTCTTCATTAAAATGAAGATAAAATAATTTTCTTCTGTCTCTCCACATTGTTTTAAAATCTTTAAAAACATTATTGATTAGAGAAATTCAGTATATTTTATATTTATTATTAAATTATTATTTAGCTAAAATAAAATTATATTTAAAACAAGCAAACATAAAAAGCTTGGAAATAAATAAAACTTAATCTTTCATTTTACTGTTATAATTTAAAAAATTCCATTAAATTCAGCAGACAGTTTCTAAATTTAAAATTGTTGCCTTCATTATAATAATCATTTAAAAACAAAAACATAATTATAAATTCATTATCACAAAAATAAATCATAAAATTTTAGATGAAAACCTATACTAAAAAAATGAATGATAACATTATTCCTATGTGGACCATTATAGATCAAATATAACAGACAGTGCCATGCTGGTCACTAACTGATTTGGAAATAGAAATAGCTAATTTACATTGAAAATACTGTCACCATGACTTCAAAAGCATCACAAGAAAACATTTTCTGCTATCTGTACAGGCAAATATACTTGAAATTTACAAAGTGACATTACTTAGACATAAATACTTTTATATTTCATCAATATCAACAATTTTTATCATAAAAAGATAGTGAGTTTATTTTTTGATAGAGATATAAGATTGATTTAGTGAGCACAGTTATATATGGAGACATGTAAATTTTAGAACAATACGTATGTGTATAAATATGTTCTCCCTCTTAATTTATTATTCTACAGTCTTATTTATAACTACATTATTCCACTGTTTTGTTAATTTTTTTTAACATATAATTTCATATAATTTTTATATAACATTGTATTATAGGCTAAAAGGATCTATAATACAACCATAGCTCTGATTCAAATATTGTTAAAGGTATGTGCAAAGAGAGAAATGATTACAAACATAAAATAAAAGAGATATGCTTCATTACCCAAAATGAATACACAATGAATCAATAATCAAATAACTTGCAAATGAGAAAAAAAAATTAATGTTTTCAACAGACTAACCATGGATATGATGCAAAAGTGTTGAAAGTACACTTGGTGCAATAAATTTTACTAAATTTGAACTCTGGATTAGAATTTTTTACAATAATAATTGTAATGACAGAGTAACAAAATATAGTTAATGTATGTGTGTGTGTGTGTGTGTTTAAATGTTATATAAATATCATTGGATTTAAATATCCTTGGATTTAAATATCCATGCAAAGACATAGAACTTTCAATGGTTATAAGGAGTATGTCATACCACTTTAAATATTAATATGTCTTAATTTTATAATGTTTTATAAACTGAGCAGGGGGCTCTCTCTATACAATCCTAGGGATATCTGTATTTTGAAAAAATGAAATGAGTTTGAGTTTTTTTCACATACTGTAAGTTTACCACTTTTTTGGGATTTACCAATATATGTACCTCTGTGTAGTCTAAATGTAAATATTTTTATTTCATTTTTGCAATCAATGGCTATTATATTTTTAATTTTTTATACAAATATTGTAAGAGATCATAATTTTACTAAAAAAAGCAATAAATAAATTTTAATTATGAGTTGTATAAACAAAAGCAATTTTTTTCCCCATTAGGTATGATCTATAATTATATTATTTTTATGTTTTTACACTAATATTAAAAAACTTATTATAAATAATTATTTGTAATAAATAATGTCAAATTCATTTCATTATAATAACAGATTGTAATTTTACAATTTTTAAAATATCATCTACACAGTTTTAAAAAGAAATTTGGTGTATATATATATATATATATATATATATATATATATATATATATATATATATATATATATATATATATATTGTAATTTTACTAAAATAAAGCAACCAACTTATACCAGTTAGAAATGCCATTTTTTTCATCAACAGTTGTATTTTTGCTACTTTTTAATACAAATATTATAATACTTATTTAAATAATGCTTATAATAAAAAATCATAACTGATATTTTACTTACATTACAAAATAATATTTTTCTCACAAGTGGTATCAGATACTGCTTTGTAGTATTTACGTTATAAAATCTCATAATAGCATTGCATGTTATGATATGGATATAGATGTCAAATTAAAATTTTATATATAAAGTTGGAATTAAATTCCAAATATCTCATCAAATGAAATAGAATTGATAATTTTAGATGTGAACAATAAAAATGACCTAGAAAAGAGATATAATATGTCATGTGATTTAAACTGCTAGAGAAATATCATGAAACTATTGATCTTTTATTTACAAAATGCTTAAAAAAAGAACTTTCTCAGCATATTCAATAGTGAAACGATATTATAGTATACAAAGTAAAATAAAATATAATATTCATCAGTTCTATATAAATTGTTTAAACATAGTATTATTCAGACATAGAAAATCTTTAAAATGTTCACAAAAGCAGTTGAGATTTAGCAATGTATTTTGTGTTATGAAATTATAAAAACAGAATTCCATGATGAAACAATATAAAAACATAAACTCACAAATATAAACTTCTGTTAAATTTAGATTTCATTGACTGTAAAAAAAAATTTGATTCTCTGTGTAGACAAAACATGATTAATAGCTTAACTTAATGTTTTGAAAATACTTTCATTAGTATTCTATTAAAACACCATAGGCAAATACTATATCATCATTGAAATTATATATTTATGGACTAGGGATAATTTTAGTTTAATAAATAATTAGCAATAATCAATAAAGTATTTATCTGAAGTGATTAGTTTTCAAAGTTGTATATTCAGAAGGTTTAATACTTGCAAATCAAAGTATAATATATATATATAAAGTTAAATGATTCCTAAGATAGTTTTATGCTAAATCACTATTCTTCAATTGACACATCTTCATTTGATCAGTATTTAACATTATCATTTTTTTTTTAGGTAATTTTTATTTATAAATGTCAAACATTTTGTACTTACAACTTTGACACTATCCCTTCTAGATAAATATATTAATGATTATAATAACGTTTTAAGCCAAGATGTATCTTTATTTATATGGTTTAAGAAAGTGTGATAAAATGAGAGTTTTAAATATATCTAAAATGGTCTCACACAGTATAAAGGCATGAAGTGGAATGATTACCGTATGTTTAATTATTAAAGTATATATATATATATTTAAATAGGTTTAAAGTTTTTATTTGGTCTGGACATAATATGATTATCTCCAGCATAACAAATGATTAATCATAATCAATAATATATTTGTATAAGTAAAAATAGATAGTGTCTAAGTTCCTAATGCAGAATGTTTGCCAGTCATAAATCAATCATATATATATACAATTTAGAAGAAAGCAAACTATCTTTCACACATCTAAATTACACACACACGCACATATATATAAAAGACATAATTTGCGGGTTCATCCGTATTGCAATATTTTAAATATACTGACATTTCGACTTGATCACACAAGTCATTTACTGAGTGATAAAAGGTAGAAAGACGGTTGCAGAGGTCTACAATCTACTGATTTGAAAAAACCTTAAAGTTCCGCCAATAGGAAAAATGTTAAGTTAAGAATGTTCTTTAAAAAAAAAATTCCAAATAGGAGGAAGTTTGCATGTATCATCTCACTTATTTATACAATCTGGCTTTTTAAGTATCTCAATGGCTTCTCTACTTTTGCACTGGTAGAAATTATCACATCTGGATATAATCCTGTTACTAGAAAAATCAATTTTATGACCTGAATCTATAGTATGGAGTGAGAGTGCTTATTGATGAAGAGTTGTTTAACTGCATTAGCTTGTTCATCTTTTCTAACATTAATGTGAGGATTACTAATACCTATGTAAGAAGTTTTACAATTTTCACATGAGATTTGATAAACACTATGAGATTCAAGAGGGATTGAATCCTTAGGCTTAGTTATTATATTGATGATCTTTTGATGAGTAGAAAATGCTGTATTTATATTATAGTGTTTTAATATACATCCAATACTATCTGTAGTTCCTTTTACATATGGAACAAAATTCCTAATAGCCAATTTGTCATCTTTTTGTTGCCTATTTTGACCATTTTGGGCTTGAAATAAGGCTTTTTTTATAAATTTGTAATTATAACTATTTGCTAATAAAACACTATTAATATGATTTATTTATTTTTTCAGATGTGACTTATCTGAAAGATTAATTGCCTTATTTAAAAGAGTTTTGGCTATGGAAACTATCTGAGTTCGGTGATGATGAGAATGGAAATGTAAATATCTGTATGTGTGTGTATTCTTTCTGTAAATCGAAAAAGATAAACTATTTGGTGTTCTGGTGACTAGAACATCAAGAAAAGGGAGTTTTCCACCAGACTCTGTCTCCATTGTAAATTTAATATGGATGCATATTATTTAAATGCAAGAAAAAAAATCATCTAATTTATTTTTTCCATGTTGCCATATGTCAAAAGTGTCATCTATGTATCTGAGCCAAATGAGAGGTTTTAAAGTTGATGATTTTAAAGCACGAGGTTCTATATTTTTGATGAATAAATCAGCTATTACTCCTGAGATAGGTGAACCAATATGAGTAACAAAAACTTGTCTGTAATGCTGTCCATTATATACAAAATATGTGTGTCAGGAGACAATGTTTAATCAAAGCAATAATATGGTTGGGTCAATTCCAACATTGTAAAATTATATTTAAAGCTTCATCAATTGTAATGTTTGTAAACAAAGACACGACATCAAAACTGACCAAAATGTCATTAGCATTAATTTTTAATTTTTTTAAAACAGAAATAAAATGAAAAGAGTTTTTAATATATGATTTAATAGATGGGATTGTAGGTGTAATGAAATCCGATAAATATCTAGCTAAAATATAAGTTGGTGATCCTGTTGCTCTTACTATTGGATGAAGGGGGTATCTGGTTTGTGAATTTTTGGAAGTCCATAAAATTTTGAACAGACACATGATTTTTTACGAAGGATTATTTTATTTTTTATCTCTGATCTCTTTTTGATAGTTTATAAGTTTTATCATTAAGCAAATCTAAAATTTTATTATGGTAAATGTCACGGTCCATATTAACAATGGCATTACCTTTATCAGCTGGAAGTACAACAATTGATTTGTCTGATTTTATGTTATTTAATGCTTGTCTTTCTTTCTTTGAAATATTATTTTTAGAAAGCTTAGCTTTTTTAAAAATATTGCAAATCTCTGCTTTAGCCAAATCAACCGATAAAGAATCTATTTTATCGAGAGCTGATTCAACATTACAAACAATTTCCTCAAAAGGTATCTGGGAAGGCATTAAAGCAAAATTAAAACCTTTTTCTAAAACTGAAACTTCATTTATATATGCAACCCGTGAAAATCTTCGTATCAACATATATATATATATATATATATATATAGTATATATATATATATATATATATATATATATATATAACACTATGAAAACTTTTTGAAATAATAGTGCAGAATATTAGAATATAATAATTTTCTATAACAGCCTACATCTTTGTAACAACCATGTAGTAAATAAGATTTAGTACCGAGTCAAAAACAAATGTTATTTTGTTGAAATGGTATTAATATTTGAAATGGTTATTCTTAAAAATTTAAAGAATTATAATACAATTTTGCCACAAAAATCTTCACTACTATATACTGTATGTATCTTCACTACTATATACTGTATGTATATATTAAAAGAAATACACCAATTCACAATTAAATTACCATACAAAATTAAATTCATTAACAATGGTTTTCTACCAAGTCATACTTCTTAAAAGTAAAGTCATACAATACAAAACATATACATGTTTAATAATAGTGATGTCTCTGACAAGGTAGACTTTTATGTGCAAAGTAATACAATACAAAATAATTATAAATTGTCATATCTTTTTATAATTCCAACTCTCATTTCAATTGCCTTTAATATCAAAAAACTGTTAAGGTTTCAGAATCATAAATCTTCAGCAAAAGAGATTCTTTAATTTTTATCTTTTTCCATTCTTTTCTCTAATTTTATGAAATTAACATTTTCATCTAAACTCGATTTCTCTCTCTTTCTATCTATCTATCTATCTATCTATCTATCTATCTATCTATCTATCTATCTATCTATCTATCTATCTATCTATCTATCTATCTATCTATCTATCTATCTATCTATCTATCTATCTATCTATCTATCTATCTATCTATCTATCTATCTATCTATCTATCTATCTATCTATCGATCGATCGATCGATCGATCTATCTATCTATCTATCTATCTATCTATCTATCTATCTATCTATCTATCTATCTATATATATATATATATATATATATATATATATATATATATATTGTGACCTTCTGGTTTGGCACCAGAAATAGTCATTATAGTAGTGTGGTAGTATATCAGTAATATCTGATATTATCATCTTTAAAAAAAAAATGAAATAACATGAAATTTTTTAAAATTTTTATTTTGACTTAAAACTGTAATTAAAAGTAAGTGTAGGTGTAATTTAAAAAATTTCTTAAATGTTTAGTATCTTATTTTAGGGTATAATCAATGATAGAATAGGGGGTAGCTTGTTATATGCATAGTCAGTACAGTTTAAGTTGATGCTTACTTGTTTTATTTGTTCATAAAGCAGTATTCAGATTTGTTAGAATGATTTTCTAGTTCATTTGTTTTATACATTTTAATTTATAGCATGAATAGTAAAATATGTTTCACTCATCATTATTCACATTGTCATTTCAGTCATATCAGTGTAATACCTATAGCATATTACTACTGAATATTCATGCATTATCCAACTTCATTTTTCATTCATATGTTTCATTAAACCATTAAATATCCCACATCACATTCAAATATTTAATTTTATAAATGACAGTATTAAAAAACTAGCTTAATTACATATTAATTAAATTAATGGATTATGGACTGGTGGATTATTTAATGACAAATACTGTAAAATATTTTATTTATTAAAACAATTGTCATCAGTTTTATTCTACTGCTTTAAAAATATTTAATTATTAGTTCAATATTTTTTTATATTTATTTAATGGACGAAATAATTTTTTGTATCTCTCTATTTTTTTTTTTTTACTTTCACAAGTTTTTGCATAAATTAAGTAAATTTGCAGGGGGATGAGCAGACTGACAATCTTTTTCTGGTGATGTGAAATATTGTAAACTATTGGAAGAGAAAAATGTGATGTAATTATTATTAAAAAAAATCTATAAAAGGGCAATCATAATTACTTTTAAGAGGGCAATTATAACCAACTAAGGACAACTACAATTAAATTTTATTTAACAAAGTTTAATAGTACAATTACTTTTCCTCTTCCAAAGTTCGAGTTGAAAATTTAAAATATAGTATTTGTTTACAAAAATGTGTACTTAAAACCACTAAAAGATATGTCAATTTGTGCTCTCAGCTGATTGTTTAAATTTTCCCATCATTATGCTAAAGTACATGTAAGTGTTATATTATTCAAGATAAATTGTTATTATTTAAGAAAATGGGAATGCGTGATAGGATTGTAAAATTATTTTATTTAAATTTAAACTTAACAGGAAAAAGTAGAAGAATGTTTTTTTATTTTCTAGCAATTAATTTCTTAAGTTTTAATCATATTATGAATGGAATAACTGCAACATGCATCATTTATATGTGGAAAAGGTGTGAACTTTTATTGAACATTTCCAGAACTTTATTAAATAAATTTCATGCTAAGTATAAAAGAAAATTTAAAAATATACACAAGAATTGTGTAATTTATCGTCATATTTATTGGAATAGTGGATATTTATTTCTACTTTTACCTATTGAAGGAAATAAAGATTAAATGTGCAAATAAGTGGACTATTGATATTTACATGTTTCCTAAAACTAATAAGAGAAATAAAGTATAAAATGGATAAATTTATATGTCTTCATTTTATTAAATGCATTTTAAATTCTATGAATGAAATATGAAATATTACTTTATATGTTGTGAAATGTGCATTGCCTAATTAATGTTTCCTAATACATAGCGTCAACAGGAATTCATAGCTAACAGCTAGAACATTGAATCTGTTATTTTAAATTAAAAGTAACATTTTTTTCTGCAGAAATGTGCTGTTTTTGTGTCAGTGTTTATCTTTGTGCATTAGAATTATTATCCTTATTATTTATTTGGAGACATGACAAGGAAAATCATGTAAAAAACTATTTATAAATTTTTCGTTTCATTTGGAAGGAAGAAAAAAAGAAGAGAACTTTATTTTATTTAATAGTGTTTAGATAGTTAGCATTAGTTAAAATATGTTTTATATGTATTATTATGTTTTGTTCTACTAGAACATCTCAGTAAATGTATGATAATGGAAAATCATACAAGGTATTTTTTTATATTACCTTAATATGAATTTTGGTCATGTGTCAGTAACACATGTGTGTGATAAAACAAATGGAAGAATCCATTTATAGTTCAATAGGGGTGAATAATTAATTAAAAAAAAGAGTTCATTATATTAAATCTTACCGTATATATATATTTTTATAAATTAGAAAACCATTATTTTCAATAATTACTTCATCTATAATATACACTTTTATTATTTATCTAGGTTCAATTTTACTACAGATTGTTGCCAATACCAGTGCATTAAAAATTATTTTGTTTTGCTTTGTCTACATTAATTATTACTTTGTTTTCCAACTATTCTTATAACATTACCAAGTCCTAAATATTGTCAGATATGAGATATTTATTCTTTGTTAATTCTAGCAGTAATAATTAATATTTTAATAGTAATTCTTTGCTTACTGCGATTTTAAATGGTCTGTGTATCATTATGCTTATAT
This sequence comes from Epiperipatus broadwayi, assembly GCA_028023455.1. Lineage (NCBI taxonomy): Eukaryota > Metazoa > Onychophora > Udeonychophora > Euonychophora > Peripatidae > Epiperipatus > Epiperipatus broadwayi. The sequence goes on from JAQFVV010006888.1 coordinate 93,901, forward strand.
ATATGTGTGTCCATTATTAAACTTATTTATAATTATATGTAATTGCTAGTAAAAATGATTTAAAATCAATCAGATTCAGAGGAGAGGTGATGATTAATCATTTTGAAGGATTAGAAAGTTATTTAAGTGAGAATTATTATTTCTTTGTTATACCTGAATGAAAAGTATTTTTGTGGCTATATGCTATAAAGTTCACAATGTTTTATAATATTTTATGGGATTGAGTTAGTGTTTTTGTTATTTGCATATTTAATATAGGGAGTTTTCCCAGTGTAGTGTATGGGATCTAGTAATCCCTTTCTTATCCATGTATTGTAGTATTTTGATAGGAGTGGATTGAATCCTACTTTTATATTTGATATAATGAATTAAATGCATATGAAGCTAGATATGTTATCTCCCTGATTTTCATTTGGTGTTGACTTATTCCACTAGTTATTTAGTCTTAAAAATAGACTTGGGAGTTATTGTTGTATTTACCTGATTTGAATTATAAAAATCTTTTATCCTATGTGTATATTAGATGTTTTCCAGCTTATGCTATAGCCAAGTGTTTGATAGTTTATGGATAAAAAAGAAGAATAAAAGGAGAGTATAGTGTCTTATAAAATAGCTGTATTGTAATTAATAAATAAAGATTGATTGGTCTTCACTTTCATCCCTATTATGATTATATTGAAATATCATAAGCAAACTGATTAGATTGATTAACATTAATTATTTATTGTCTTTGACACACAGCATAATACAGATTCATGCACAAATTGTCAATTTTGAGATATAAAAAAATTCATTATTAATGTATAACTTTATTTATTTTAAAACATTTTGTAATGATCATTTAGACTTCATCTCATTTATTTTTATCATTTAATCATAATTTGAGTAAGTAATAAAGCAAAGATAAGACATAGTTAATTAATACAATGATTTACTTTTATTTTGGCAAAGCAGAACCTAGTTATTCAATAGAATACTTTACTTCAAAATTACAAAGAAAAATACATTTAATTAATAGAAGTATTTATTTTCTTTGGTAAGATAGTCCAATATTATTTCTGGCTTTCAATCCCCTTACTTTAATTTTAGTTAAAATACATTTAAAGTAAAATGCCAAATCTTAATTTTATTCAGTGTAATTAGAATATTAATCCATGTTGTTGTCATAAATTTTAATTGGTAAATGAGTTTTATCAAGCAAAATACTGAATATAAGATAATTTAATCAGTTACTAGAAGTGTAAGGTCATATTTTTTTTTATTTTTGTATAAGTCTATCAGAAATCACTGATAGCTAAAAAGACATTTCTTTTATAGTAAATGATATGGATTTATTTAGCTCATTTAATGTTAAAAATAAAAATGTTTTAACAATCTATCAGAATGCTCTGATAAATGAAATATAGTAGATGTAAAAGTTTAAGAGATTATGTTGTATTATTTATCCTTGTGTAAACTGTAACTAATGATACTAAATCCCTTTGAATTTTGTTTATACCAATGAAAAAAAAAAGTAAATGTTTGTTTAACTATTTTTCTATTTAATCAATAAATATTTTGTTATTTAAATTTGTATTTAGAGTTTCTTCTCTAGCATTCATTCATGTTCCATACTTCCACACATACTTACACATTTATTTTATTTAATGTGATATAATTGCATTTTTATTTAATTATGATAAATCTCTAGATATGATGATATTGATTTCCTTGATTGAAACACTATATGAGATACCAATTATCTACTCATCGTTTTAAAAGGGTTTTGTTATTTAATAATTGTTTAGATGATGAATTGAAATCAAAATGTGCCCGATTTCTTTCGTTATCTAATTGCAAGTATTTAATTAGGGTATTGTTTGGTTTGTAATATTATTTTCATAGTGTTAAGTAATAATATTGAGATATAGAAGTGTTAGATCAAGCCATACCATAAGTTAATTCCATGAGATCTTCAATTTTAATTCATATTAGATACTAAATTCATTTAACCAGATTAGATTAGTGAATAGTTAAAATTTAGTAATGATAGGTTTAGTTTGAGTTTAGATCCAGTAAGTTATACATTACAATTTCTGAAATATTAATTTTTTTAATTTTAGTTATTAGTTTAATTGTATAATATGGTAGAGGTTTTTCAGTGCATATGGATGATGGGAGGAGGTGAAATATAGAGTATAATTAATTAATTTTAGCTGGTAGAATTTTACCAATTTAAATTTTGTTTAGCATAGAACTTGATAGATGTCTATTCCTATTAGTTATAATATTTTTTCCCATATCTAATGTAAATTGTACACCTCATACACCTCTGTATCCCTCAACTGAGTTAGTTTTAGGTGAAACTTTAATTAAGAGCCTCATGAGTAAATTTAGGATAAAATTATATTGATAATTTATTCTATGATCCATAGAATTGGCACCCCCGGATAATTGTAGTTAAGAGCATGCTAATTAGCTCTAAACAAGCTTCTTTTTTTTAATTTATGATAAATGCTACTACAAGAGAAGGCATTCAAATCATTTTTATCTTGGATTGTCCTCATCCCCAGACTGTTTTTTACATATTTGTAACTGCAAGCTATATATAAGTCATGTGACATCTGACTTATTATATATATATATATATATATATATAATAAGTCATATATATATATATATATATATATATATATTGTAATGACCAGTTACAAATCCAGAAATATAGAATACCAATCATCAAAGGACAAACAGTAGATTTATAATCTAGAATTTTCTATTTTTGTCTGTAAATGGTAGCATTATATTACCAATTACCACCACCTTCAATTAATATTTCTAATACCAATATATGTAGAAAATTTAAAGTTTACTGGTGAATATATCAAATCATAAATCCATAGACTCCTCAATCACCACTAGTATTTTTATAAGTATCCTCTAGATCTGAGAGAATTGAGACTTCTTTGAATTTCCTCTGATCTGGAAAATAAACTTTTTGATTATTTGACTATGAGAGCATAAATTGTACACTTGTTATAATGATAGATAATAAAATAAACTTTAAGTTTAACATAAGTAAATAATAAATATTTCTTACAAACTCATTACTATTATATTCTAACATTCAACATAAATATTCTTGAAGTTATATTTCATAACTAATTTTTATAATTTGAAATTAATGAAATCTTTAGTAAAAGATAAAATTATATATCAATGACCATAACTCCAAAACTTAATATGATTTTTCATGGATATATCATTCCTATACCTCTTTATGTCTACCTTCACTAATCATATATTAATAATCTATTAATAATATATTTGGATTTATTTAAGAAAATTAGTTAGCTATATATATTAAAAGTTAGCAGGTAGATGCAGCTAAATACTGTTTCTGAACTCAATATTACATCTAAAAATATAACATGGATTCTAATCAAGTGGGCTTTTAATAATTAATTGTACAACTATTATCATTTTTTAATTATCATCATAATACATATTTTAGAACTGTGTTGGTAAATTATCATCATATGTATAAATAATAAGCTTATCTCATCATTAAACTAACTTTTGGACCTATCAAAATACATAAGAAATAATCACACAAATGATTATTAAATATATAGAAAAACTATAATTTAAAATATATGAATGATGCATAAATCATTAATATTTTACATATATTTTAAAACATACATAAAAGTAAGCTGCATAAATTTCTTAAAATATCTTACAAATTTTATATCACTATTACAATATTTTACTGGCTATATAACATATAAATGATACATATATTGCATTAGTAATAAAATTACATTTAAAAATTTTTTAATTAATACATTTCAGACTACTTCAGTCAAATACATATCCCAGGGATTAGCTCTAGTAAGTTGATAATAAATTCCTAAGCCTCCCCTCTCTATAATATCTGTTCATAATAAAATATTTAAGGAATATGATAGCATTAGTGGATATCAATTTCAATTAATGATTTCCAATGCTACATCCTAAATAGTATAATAATTTAATCTACCACAAGGAGTGATTTCTATAAGATAAATTATTGATTCTTATTAAATAGCATAAATATATGTGAAATATAGCCTGTACAGTTTGTCCTCACATTTTAAATCTTAAAACTAACACGACAATAATCATAAAATTTAGATTATACATATTAATTATTAATTTAAATGGAAGAATATTAATCAAAGAATAAATGATGCAATAAAACATAAGTCTTTTACTTAGAAAAGAAAGTTTCATTTTAAAATTTAAATACAGTTCAGAAAGTCTATAAATTCAAGACTTCTATATGATTCAACAAGTAGAAGTGTTGACTATTCAGCATTCAGCAAATTTCCATAATGATTTGTAATTATGATTTATGTGTTTATTTTCTTTTATGGGTATTTATTTGAAAATTGCATATTCTATGAAATTCAGCGTTTTATGTATATTAAGCAGAACCCTGGGTTTTTATTAGTTATGTTTAATGATATTATCATAATCAGGTTTTTGACAAATTTTGAAGAATTCCTTTTATCATAATTGGATTCCAACACCAGTAATTATTAATAGTTGATTAGATTTTCCAGCAGGTCTCTTGGATAATCTAGCCAGTCATTTTAAAGTTTCTTAGTTTACTTAAGAAGATTTATGCTCATTGCATATTATTTTGTAGCTTCTCTCTGACATACAGATATAAATTGATTAAGTGATTATTATAAAATTTAAAAATAAAGAATTTCTTTACTTTGTTAAAAAAAATCAAAATGTTTAATAAATATATTACTATAAATAATTGGATTGATTAATATTCCCACTTTCTTTCTTAAGTATTCAAGATCATTTTATATACAAAAAGAACAATATAAAAGGGAAGCCATTTTTTTATTTTTGTATTGTCAAATTTTGAAATGGGAATGTGTATTAATTACTATAATAGCACCTACTATTAAAAGCAATTGTATTAAACAATAATGTAGGGCAAGATTTAATGTTTAGAGGTATCTATTTTATAATTACTTAAATGGAAAGTGCTTAATTTAGAACAATAGCGAATGAAAAACAACTGGATTCTCCTTTTGAATGCATCAAGCAAGATCAGTTTTTATTTTAACACTTGATCTGGAATAGTTGGTTTTCATTAGATATTGTTCTAAGTTAAGTACTTTTTATTTAAATAATTATAAAATGAATAACTTCACACATTACATCTTTCTATATAAAATATATCATGTGAAATATGATTTGATTTCTTTGCATTTATTGTTTTGCTCTTGAGGTTGTAGTGTTTTTATATTGCTAAAGCTATTAATATATGGTGTGTCTGAACTTAGTTTAGTCCCATATGGCTATTTAAGTTAGCTGGATTTGAAGACATATGGATGTCTGAAAATTTCAAATTTTCTACTTAATAGCTAACTGTTAGATAAATGCTGGAACTTGATATGGTATTGTTAAATCTAATACGTGAATGTCTAGCACCTCACTGATGACAGCCAGAGTTATAAACTGGTCTGAGAATAGAGATATTCAGAAAAACTTGTTAAGAGCTATTAGCACACTCAGACTGACTGCAGAAAGAAATTTTCTGTTAACTGAAAGGAGATTCTTTGATATCACTTTGAGGCCTTGAAGATAACTGCCAAAGGCAAATTCCTCATGAGTTATTTTCATTGCAACTGTCATTACTATGATTATTTATACAATATATAAACATAGATGGTCTGTTTACCAATGCACAACAAAGAGCATGGTAAGTTATTGGTTTTTATTTCTGATATTTATATTAAGAAGCACTATAATATTTCTCCTTAGTTCCTATTAGCTCTTAATGGAAATATCAGTTGAGTTTTTTTGAAGGCAGAATGAATAAGTGTATGTAAATAAACTTTTCTAAAATAGATATTTGTAATTATGACATAAAAAACTCAATTATCACCATTATTCACACAGAGCTGTAAAAAATTTAGCCAAGGAAATGGTTGATGATCAAAGGCAGAGAAAACTGAGAATCTTATGATTGCATACAGACTACCATTGATGGTCACTTTTTATTAGCTACTTATAACTGCAAATCACTTTCAAGTGAAGGAATATTGCAAGACTTGGAAAAAGAACTTTCAAATATTAAATGAGTCATTATTGGACTTTGTGAAGTAGAAAATAAGATGAAAAGACAATTGATTAAAAAAGTGGGCATGTACTATACTACAAAAACACAAACATTGTGGACACACATAAAGTAGTATTAATTATAAATAAAAAAATTGAAGAACAATGTTGTGCAGATTGACAAAATGGCAAGAATATTTATTCAGCATAAAGGTAGATACCAAGTGCAGATAATTCAAGTTTATACTCCAGCATGTTAAAGAAGTAGAGGTATTATACATAGACATATAAAAGCTTTTGATCAACTAAACAACATTTTAAAATTATTGTGGGAGACCTTAATGCTAAAATTAATAAACCAAATGAAAGATAAAGGTAATGATTATAATAGAAATGGGGGATGTCGTAGCCTTAAGAATTTGCAAAATAAAACAAAAAAAACTTTATATTATAAATTTTTTCCTTAAGAAAAATGCCAAATGAAAATGGACAGGGAAGCATCCAAATGAATGTAAGCAGAATGAGATTACATTTTGATTAATAGACAATATGTATTTCAATATTGTAATGTTCTTGATAAATTCACCACAGGAAGTGATCATTGATAAGTATGATGCTAATGCAAAACTAGAGAGACAAAAATTATTGATAAATCAAGTAATTACAGTACATATTCTTAACCGGCCAGAAACATTCAAATAAATTTAAATTAGAACTTGCAAATAATTTTCAAATATTCCAGATTCTGAAAATGATTCAGATTTGAACAAAATCAATAGGAAGATAACTGATACAATTTTAAAACTCAACAAAGACATATACAAAAAAGTAGCAATTAGCTAGTAAAATTTCTACTGAAAAAAATCAATTTATTAAAAAAAGAAGAAATATGGAAATGTATAAAAATGAAGCATTAAGGATTGAATATCTAGAATTTTGTAAATTTGTACAAAAGAAATTAATAACAATATAAGAAAACGTACATGTGAATAAGCAAAATAAGTTATAGTAACAAATAAAAGTCTCAAAATTATAAAATAACAACTTGGTATTGATATGGAATTTTATTTCTGCATCAAGAAAAATAATGTAATGATTACTCAAAAGGGACATATCATCATGAAATATGTAGGAGTTCTATTAAGAATTATATATTAATGAAGTACAAAAAATATTTTCTACCACTACTATATCTTCATAATTGCCCAGGATGTTGAATAAATAAGTGAGACATGCAAATGAATTTATGAAAAAGGGAGACACTTCATGTAATGATGGAATTATAATCTATACCTTAAATAAAAAAAGTGAAGAAATAGAATCATTTTATCAAAGTTACATATAAAATGTCTAAATAATAAAGATGAATCAATTGCTTGGAAGAATTCTGTATTAATATTAATAATTAAGGAAAGTGATAAAAGATATTAAAAATTACAGACCTATCAGTCATTTATCACTTTTATACTAAGGTAATTACAACTCATCTACAATGAACTTCCCCCCCCCCATATATCAAAGCATTGGACAGGAGGCAAACCCATAACAACTGTCTGCAAGCAATTGCTTGCTTGCAAGGTGGCTGCACTGCCCGCTCAGCTACAACACTTGACTACAATGAATTTTTGGATTTCAATCAACCAAAAAAATAAACTGAGTCTAAAAATAGTTCTGTATAATGGATTATGTCCAAAAATTGTGAGAATTATAGAAAAGTCAAATGAATATGGGTTGCCATTATGCTTTGGATTTGTAGATTATAAAAAGATATTTGATTCTATAAACATTACTTCAGTGATTAAAACAACAGATCATCAAGATTTGGATTAAGGATATTGTCATAATTTTGGAAGAATATTTATAAAAATAAACAGCAACTATTATGTTATGTAATGATACAATGAAGATTACCATTAAGAAGGATGTATGGCATGGTGATTCACTCTCAAACTTTACAGCAGTTTTACAAAACATATTTTGTGGATTAAAATGGGAAATTAAGGATTAAAATTAAAAGATTTAAATTATTTACATTTTTCAAATAATGCTTCTGAGATACAGGAAAAAATACCAGAGTCATCAGAAAAAAATAAAAAAGTAGGATTAAAGGTAAATCTTAAAAAATATTTATATTTAATAGATTTTTCTCAAAAAAAAAAAAGACCATTAAAGATGAGTTAGAAAAAGCTAATAACTACAAATAATATGGTCAGACTACAGAAGAAAGCATAATAAATTAAATTCAACATATAATCATATTTGATTGAAGTGTTATTATTAAAATGAAATATGTTTATGTGATTGAAAAGGATAGTTTTTAACATCTTTTACAAGTTCTTACTTATGGAACTGATACTTTGACATTTAACAGAAAAACAGTACAAAGACATCAGTCCATTCAATGAAATAAATAGCAGTGCATGTTAGGAGTAACAACAAACAGGCATGGGCTAGATATATTTCTAGTAGATAATAGATTGACAGTATCTTGAGCTAGATTTCAAGAGATTGTAAAAGACCTAGAAAGAGACCACAAGTCAGATGGATGGATGAAATAAGAAAGTGTGTTTGGGTGATGTGGAAGAGAAACGCTAGAGATTTGGAGAAATGGGATTGAACTTGGAGAGACCTTCATCCTACAGTGAATTGATAATATTTGAAAATGATAATATATTAAGATTGAAGTCATGTTCTCTAGAAAAAAATAAAGAAAAGAGAAAAATTAAAAATTTTTTTAAAATAAAGATTTATGATTTTGAGACTATTAAGTTAAAAATATACACATATATTTTATGTCTTTCTGTTACTTTGCAGTTTGTAAAATAACAAATATACTACAATGTATATAATTTAAATAAAATAAATAAATATTCTTTATACATCTTTTTATTTAATACAAAATATTCTATACATTTCTTAAAATACTTATTAAAATAATTATTTTAAATAATATTTTGAAATATGTATGATTTTATATTATTTTAATCACATTAGCACAATGCACACACACACATTTAATAATAGTTGACTATTTTATTTGTTTATGATTATGTATTAATTGTTAAATGTATTTAGTAAATAAAAATATTAATGAAATAAAATATTAATAAATGAATATATCAATGCATACTTCAATCTATTCATTTTTTTAATAATAAAATTTTAACTTTATTATGACAACATACAATTTAATATTCTGTCTGTTAAGAAAAATTAAAATTAAAAATTAAAATTCATGAATGTTATCTTATATTACAATGGATTATCAATAACTATTTATTAATATTGTAAACTATTGATCCTTCTAAAACAACTGAAAAATAATATAAACCAATATATTTTTGGTTTCAATCTAGACCAATTATGATACTCTCTCTCTCTCTATATATATATATATAATTTCCAATCTTCATGCTTCTCCATCATTTATAAAGAATTTGATATGAACACAGAGACACATACGTAATGATGAAATAAAAATTATTTTCCATTAACATATATATCATAGGTCTTCAAACTATATTCCATAGATCTTCAGGGTTCTCCAGCAACATCAAAGATTCAATGATTCAAAGTCCAAATTCAAAAAGTTGTTTGAAGAAGTAATCTAAAAGCTAAAAATTCAAAATAATTAATTCATGGTAAGTTTTTTATTTCTATAAATAATTATTATTTTTTATTATGAAATAAAATTGTATTCATAAGCACAAATTACAACAGCACTCAATACATGTAAATAATAAAATTTAATCATGAAAGATGTTTGATTTTTTAAACTTGTGGTGTACTATTATGATTTGTTATATAGAGCAAATAGAAATATATGATCTGGTATTTTATTTTCCAATAATATATGTATTATACTGGGCAACATTGTAATTCTCTCAAAACTAGGATAGAAGGGATCGGTATCTAGATTACATCTCTCAGTATGGTAGTTTGAAATTCAGATCATATGAAATGGTTTTCATACCTGATTGCCACGGATCATATACTAGCTAGAATGTACTTCTACACAGATGAGGATTCATTAATGGCAAGTTAGAATTTATATAGCCTAGATCATATTTCTTTACTCATTTGGAAGTAATCACACACCATTTCTTATGCTTATACAAGTTGTTAATAACTAGTAAACTTTCCATATAGTAGTGACACCTTGTGAAAACCTTAATAATCAATGGATGCAGAAATGTTTGTGTTTAAAATTCCATCTAATGTATATTCTTCAAATATCCCCAGACTGATTTCTAGCTTGTGGCTTTCATCAGTGAGACTTGGGATCTGAGAACAATGCACCTAGAACCCAGGATCTAATGAAAGCCACCTGCGGCCCCCTTTTACCTATTTACTTAACTATAAAGCAAGGAGCCCAAGATGAAAACAGAATAATGTTTTCAATGCAAGCTTATTGTCTTATATAGTCATATAGATTTGAATCCAGTTCAGCATCTGCACATTAGGTGTCTTTGTTTTTCAAAAACCATAGTCATCATTACCCCATAGGCAGGATTGATATAAAACCCCAAAACATCACATGATCCATATTTCCTATTCTTACACAAGTTGTTAATAACAGTAAAAAACTCTTCATGCAATAATGCCAACCAATGCAAGCCTTAAATAATCAATGATTGGAGGGTTTATGCACAAATTCCATATCTACTGCCTATTCATCCAGACTAGGTTATAGCTTATGGCTTTCATTAGTGAGAAACTTTAGATGTCAGAGCAATGTTCTTAGATTTTAGAATGTAATGCAAACCTCCAGCAGCCACCCTTAATCTATTTAGTCAACTACAAAGCTAGAAGCTCAAGATAAAAATCATAATAAGTAGATAGAAGTGAATGATATTCGATTGAAAACATTATTGTTTTTTTCTTGGGTTCCTAGTTTTATAGTAAACTAAATAGAGAAAAGGTGGATGCAGGAGAGTTTCATTGTTCTCAGATTTAATGCCCATCACTGATCAAAGCTAAAAGTTAGAAACCAGTCTGGGAATTTTGAAAAAGTAGGTGTTAAATAAGGATTTTTAAGCAGAAAATTTTCTGCATTCATTGATTACTAAGATTTTCACTAGGTGGCATTATTGTATAAAGATTTTGCTTTAGAATTGATTAGGAATTTGAGAGAGATTAAAGGAAGAGTAGGAGTAGTGGGATTATTACCAAGATTTGATAAGAGGCATTTATTAGACAGGGCATGTTCTATAAATGAGAGAGTGAAAAAATTGTGTGAGAGAAATAATGTTGTGTTTGTGGATGTATGGGATTGGTTTATTGGAAAGAGAGAGTTGTATAGTAAAGATGGTTTGCACTTAGGAAAACAAGGAAGTGAAGTTTTAGGGAGTCTGATATTTAAAGAATATAATTCGGGAAACCTTTAAAGAGGGGTGGGCTTTTAAATTATAATATTATCAAAAAGAAGAAGAATGGAGGGGATATAAGAAATAAGCATAAGATGGTTGATTTAGATATAAGTGTAGATGTGGAGAGGGAATGGTTTTGTAAGATTAGTGGTAAGAAAGTTTGTTATAAACGTAATGGAGAAGAAGGAAGCAAAAAAAATTATAAAAGAGTAGTTAGGAAAGAAGAAATTGTTAAAATTGGGTTTTTGAATATGCAAGGTGGTAGGAGACCAGAAAAATGGCTGGAATTAAATAAAGCAATTGAAAATGAAGGGCTTGAGGTATTAGCAGTAGTGGAAACTCATCTAAGAGAAGAAGAAGAACCTATTTTGGAAGAGGTAGTATGGCGGGGTATAAACAGAAAAGAAAAGAGGGTGGTGGTATAGGTGTTATATCGAAAAAAAATTAAATACTGTTAAATGTCAAGAACATTTGTGGTTTGAAATAAGGTTGGGTAGACAAGAATGGATGGTGGCTGTAGTGTATATCGCCACTGGAGATAGTCAAACTGTAATGGAGTGGAACAATAGTATATATGAATGCCTAGTTAAGGATATACAGAGTTTTAAAGAAAAGGGGAAGAGAATAATGGTTATAGGGGATATGAATGGGCATATTGAAGAAATTGATGATGTAGATAATAAAAATAGTCAGTTTTTGAAGGAATTATGTCAAAGAGTAAATTTGAGCATTGGGAATTTATCAAATGTATATGATGGACAATACACATGGTCTAGGAATAATGTATTTCACACAATAGATTATGTATTGGTAGAGAAAGAGGGAATGAATAAAATACGAAAAATTAAGGTGTTTGATAATGAAGAGAGAGTGTGTAATAGTGATCATAACTTTATTGTAATAGAAATGGTTAGTAATGTGATGGAGGATAGAAATAAAGGTAGAAATAATAGTGAAAGATGTGGATGGAGAGTGAATGATAAGAATAAGTTGGAAGAGTATAAAATAAAAGTTGAAGAAATCATGGAGCAGTTGGTTGGGGATGAGTATAAGGACTGATGTGGTGAAGTAGAAAAAGTGGCAAATAGGGTTTTAGTCGAGAATATGAAGAAGAATAAAAAAAATGAGAGTTAGTAAAAGTGTAAAAGAGAGGAAAAAAGCATGCAGAGAATATAAGGGTGCTATTAAGAATAAAAAAAGTGAAAATGATATTAGTGCTAAATGGGGAAAGTACTTGGAAAAGAAGAAGCCAGCTAAAATGGACAATTATAGAGAGAGGATGAAGTTAAATAATAAATTGTTGGAGGATATTAATAAAAGTGGAAGAGATGGGAGTAAAAAATTTTGGAATTACATTAAAAGGAGAAATGTAGGGGAAAGAGAGATAGTATTAATAGATGATGAGGAAATAGAATGTAGCTCTAGAGGCAAGCTAGAGAAAATCTTAAATTGATATGTAATGGATATAGAAAAGATGTTAGATGTGAAGGAATTAGTGATAGAAAACATGAAAGCAGTTAGTAGTGGGAATATTAGGTTCACAAAAAATGAATTGAATGAGGCAGGAAAGAGATTGAAAAGTGGAAAGGTGAGAGGTTTAGATGGATGAGCAGCAGAGATGGTAATGAATTTAGGGCATAGAGCAAAAGCAAAGTTATTATCATGTTTTAATAAGATAGAGCAGAAGACAGTTTTTCTGGTAGTTGGAGTAATACAAGAATAAGATTATTATTTAAAGGAAGGGGTAAGGATCATAGAAAGTTAAATAATTATAGACCGATAGCAGTAACATCAGTTTTATATAAAGTTTTCGCATATATGGTAGCTGGAAGAGTTGTACACATGGATGGAAGAGAATAATGCAGTGGGGGAAATGCAAGGAGGTTTTAGGTCAGATAGGCGTATAGGAGATTGTTTGTTTGTAGTTACACAACTTATGGAGATGAGTAGGAATTCAGGTAGATCTTATATATGAGTTTTATAGATATAGAGAAAGCATATGATAGAGTAAATAGAAATAGATTATGGGTAAGATTAGCCAATTTGGAAATGGATGAAGCTTTAGTAAATAGTATTAAGAAATTATATGAAAATAATTATTATACTTACCAATTAGGGGATATAGAATCAGTTAAAATTAAAAATGGAGTGGGATTAAGGCAAGGATGCCCTATGTCACCGATTTTGTTTTTGTTGTTTTTGAGTGAAATGGAAAAAGGAATAGAAAGACTAGGAAGAGGGGTAGAGATACCATTAATAGGTGGCAAAGGAGTATATACTTTGTCGGGTCTTTTTTTTTGCAGATGATATCTATTTATGTACAGAAAGAAGAGAAGATATGGATATTATGTTGAGGACATGTGCAAGGGTGGGTAAAGAGATGGGGATTAAATTTAGTGAAGAAAAATCAATTATAATGATGGTTAATACTGGGGAAAGAGAGGATGTAGTTTTTTTATTGGGGGATATAAAGTTAAGTGTGGTGGATAGATATAGGTATTTGGGAATCATCTTATGTAATCAGGAAAATTGCTTGGTTGAATGGGAGAAAAAATTGGTAATTGAAGCAAAGAAAAGAAAAGGTTTGGTAAAGAAACTAACAGTATTTTCCTATAATAAATATGATGTAGCTAGAATTGTATGGAAGGGAGTTGCAGTAGCAGGGTTAACATATGGTAATGATGCATTATGTGTTAGTAAAAGGATTTTAGATTATTTAGAGAAAGTAAAAAGGGAAGTAGGAAGACATGCATTAGATGCAGAGATGTGGACAGCAAAGGAGGCAATTCAAGGAGAAATGGGATGATCAAGTTTCTATATGAGAGATGCAAAAAGTAAAATGAAAATGTTTGGTAGGTTGCAGTTTATGGATAGTAAAAGAATAGCCAAAATAGTGTTTAATTGGGTTATGAGTAAAGGGCAGGTAACAAGATGGGTGAGAAAGGTAATGCATTATGCAAAAGATTTGGATAAAGAATTTTTATCAGTATACTTGTATAAAAGGTGGGATGATTGTGTTAGGAGGATTGTTACATGTTATAGTGGTAAGGAATGGGATAAAAGAATAGAAGTATTAATAAAAAATAGGGAGTTGGAGAGATGGAGAAGTAGTATGGAGGGTAAGAAGAATTTAAATATATATAGAAGTAAATGGAATATTGGAAGCGAGTTAATTTATGATAATAGTAAGGAAAGTAGTTTATTGTTTAAGGCTCGAACGGGATCTTTAGCAACAAGAGAATATACATGTAAATGGAAAACTATGGGTGATTTAGCATGCAAATTGTGTAAGGAAGGTATAGAAAATATTAGGCATCTGTTGATTGAATGTAAATGCTTGAAAGCAGAAAGGGTACAGATAATGAAGTTATGGGAGAATAGGTATGAACAAAGTGACAATACAGAAAGTGAGTTAGTAGTTTTTATGCTGGGTTTGCGAAAAGATAAGAGGGATTTTGATTTAAAGACCATAGAGTTGACAAAGATTATGTTGTGGAAATGGGATGGGGCAGAATATGGAAAGACTTAGAGTGGGAAATGGAAAATAAAGTGGCTAACAGGTTTATCTGGGATGTTGCTGAGATATTCTTGACTTCATTTAAGGAGAAGCCAAATACATCACATCACATTTATTAAAGAATAGGGACTTAGAGAGATGAAGAACTAGTATGGAGAGTAAAAAGAGTTTAAATATATATAGAAGTAAACAAAATATTGGGTGTGAGTTAACTTATGATAATATCAAGAAAAGTAGTTTATTGTTTAAGGCTTGAATGGGATTTTTAGCAACAAGAGAATATACACATAAATGGAAATATATTGGTGATTTAGTCTGCAAATTTTGTAAGGAAGCTATAGAAAATATTGTTAATTGAAAGTAAATGCTTGAAAGCAGAAAGGGTACAAATAATGAAGTTATGGAAAAATAAATATGAACAAAATGATTATACAGAAAGTGGGTTATTTGTTTTTATGCTGTATTTGGGAAAAAATAGGGGGGATTTAGATATAAAGGCCATAGAGTTGACAAAGATTATGTTGTGGAAATGGGATGGAGCATATTATGGAAAACTTAGGATGGGGAATGAAAGGGGAAAGTAAAGTGGCTAACAGGTTTTTCTGGGCATAATTATTGAGACATTCCTTATTCTGTTTAAGTAGAAGTCAGAGTGCATCACATCACATACTTTTGATAAGTAATCATACACCAGTTAAATTTTAATTCCTTATTGGTTCTAATTTAAAATTAACTTTACAATTTGGGTATAACAGATTTATCACAAAATTTGGGTTGATTTTAATGACATTATTTTACAATTTTTAAGCTAAAATAATTTAATAAATCCAACTTTTAAAATAAATGGTCATAAGTAACTGAAAAATTGAAAAGAAAAAAGCAATCAACACACAAATGCATAACAATGAAAAACATTCACTAGCAAATGATATAAAGACATTTACTTATACCTGTTTTATTATTTGGAAACATCTATTTGAATAAAAAAAGTGAAATAGAATAAAAACTATATAATATTTGTTTTTAGTTGAATAGAAAATAAGATAAGTGAAATAGGTTAAGTATTAAAAATAAAAAATCATTAGCAAATGTATTATAATCCTGCAATATTAAAAAAGGTATATAGAATCTAATTGATCCACACCTATTTAATAAAAAGATTGAATACTTTAGGCATAAAAATAAAAAAATAAAAAAACAGAAAGACCATTTTTTGAAGTACATGTATTTCATCAATCTTTTGAAGTTTCTTTTGAGTTAGTTATCAAAGTGCTAAAAATGGTGGCATTTAAAATTGTCAGAAAATTAATAAAACCATATTCTAGAGATATCATATCTAAAAAGCTTGATGAAAAAAAGTGGTAAAGAAATGAATATCACAGTCACATAATATTAAAAAATGACATTATTTTATAAAGTTGAATTAATATCTTATTTAAAGTCTTCTCACCATCATTTTATGGAGCAGTGGGATGAACCAACAGGTGTTGAGATTTTACATATTTTGATAATTTTGGTCCATATATTTTAATTGTACAATGCAAGAAGTTATGCTCTCATAAAAACACCTTGTAGAAAAGTATGAAGACAATATGGTGAATTTATTAATGAATAAACATGGAATGCTATGGGAATAATATTTGTATACGTATGTAGATAGAGAAAAATCATTATCGAATCCAAGAAAAGGGGCAATATTAAATAAAAGTGTATTAGCCTTGCACATATAATATTACCATTGTTATTTCCATCATTACATACACATGGTGAAATAAATATTCAAAACAATAAAGCAGATTCTGTATAATGTGCAAATTATGAATTTTATCAACCAAAGAATTAAATTCAAGATTTTTATATAGTTCTACTATGAATTATGTAGTAATCATAAATCATTATTTTTATACATAAAAATAAAATTGTTTTTGAATTAAAAAATAAATAAATACTTTTTTAAAATAAACATAAATATTATTATGCTCTAAAATTAGATGGAATTGAAAACTTGTTTTGTAAATATATTTAATAAAAAAATTAATTCATTACTTTTAAAATAAGATATCTAGGCAATTTAGAATCAGAGGTACGTAGAATGTTGTGAAAAAATGAATAATTTTTTAATTGAGAATAAATTTAATTTGGATCATAATGCTAAAAATGACTTATTTGAATATCTATTCCAGTTGAAGACAGCTATCAGAGAATACTTTACAAAAGATATCCATTGTATGATTAAATAAAATACTCATTTTAAATTAAATTAATGATTTTCTAATAAAAAAAATTGGTATCTTAACACATTGAAGATATTTTTGATACAAATTCATACAGGATATTTCAAATATTTTCCTGAAGGTTTGTGATGATGGTGTTTTAGTTGTATTTTTATGTTGGGAAATTTTTACTGACTGTTGCCTTTGGCAGCACGGCTCAGTTGGTTAGAGCATTACCTTAAAATTCAATACTCAAGAATCTAAAGATCCAAATTCAAATCCCATGCTAGTACTGTCACGGGTCAGGCCAGAAACATCTGAAAAATCAGGGAGAATAATACCTCTCAAAATGTTATGCATATACTAACCTGTCTGATATGCTACCACTAAAAGTTGAATGTATTTGGAATATTTAAATAAAGTTAAATTTTTCTAAATACATTTCAATACTCATATTAGATGACGGAAATAGTCCAATATAAAAATACAAGAATATTTTTAAATTTTTAACAAAGCTATAAAGATTTGTATGAAAAATGATTTTTAACTGAGGTAGTAAAAAAAGCAAAATATAGAAATAGACTGTATACTACAGGGATCTCCAACCTTTTTGCACTTAAGAGAGCATTCTATAATATCGGCCAGGTGGCGGGTACCATTTATTTTTTCAACTAGGTGGCGGGCACCATTTATTTTTTTCAATGTAAATTTATAGTTGGATATTGTTAATAATACATATAATATACAAAAAAATATTTATGTCAAAAATAAAATTTTAACATATAATTAACGTTTATATTTTTACCTGCAAAGGTATAGTATGCCTTACAATTTGATTACAATATAATACAATAATTTATAAGAGATTTTAAAAATTAAATTTATTTGTATCAGATAAATAATTTTTTATCGTGTTAGAATCGCGGTGGGCACATGTAAAATGATCTGCAGGCGCCATGGTGCCCGCGGGCATAGGCTTGGGGACCCCTGGTATACTAAATATAAAATATGCTTACAAAAACATTAGCCTTCTATATTTTGTATCAAAAAAATTCAACCATTAAATTATTTATATATAGCAATGACTAGCAAATTAATCATTAATCCTATTTAATTTGTATTAAAATTGTTCAATAAAATTTTCATTTCATTTTTTAGATAAATTATCCTAAATATTGATATCTTTTCAATGATTTTAACATTTGTGTGTGGGATATTTCGAATTCTATAAAAATCTTTTATAATATTAAAGACTAATGATATATGAAAAATATTTTTTTATTAATCTCAGTAGTATTAAAACATTCAAAATAATTTCATATCCAATGTTGTCATATACATATAAATTGTAACTATCAACATGTTAATAATAGTAAACTCTCTAAAAGATATCTGGCAGAACATTAAATGGAAACTAATAATATTTTTTTAATATAAACAGAATCTTTTAATCGGTTTTAAATATGTAGATGTGTATTAATAAATAATGATATTTAAGGGTTATAAAATTAAAATATAACTATGTATATGTAAATAGAAATAAATGTAATAATATTTATGTGTGACTAGTGTATTTTCTATATTTTCAAAATACTTATACGAAACGTAATATTATCTAAGGATTTAAAATATTTAAGTGTGCTAAATAACACTCTTAAAAGTTTATTATTCAATTATAAATATTTATAATGGATATGTCTAAACAACAAGGGGTATTTTATTGTAACTAAACCATATTTTAATGCAACTGAATATTAATTTTTAAATTATATATCCTAGTACTAGAGACAAATATCAATAACATTACTTTTAAAATCTGTGTATCTTAAAATAAATGTAATTGTAATAGTGTGTGACTATAAATAACAGACAAAAAAAAAACAAAATGTCTAATCAAATGTTCTGGTATAGATGAAAATATGAAAATTAAAATTTCTCCAAGAGGACATTGTTCATTATATCCTAAATTTTATGGTTTGCCTAAAATTCATAAACTTGAGATTCCATTGTGACATATTATGTGTGCTATAGGTTCAATCACACATGCGTTTGCTCAATATTTAGCCCAATGCTTAAAACCATTGACAGACAACATTCCATCAAGAATTAAAAATTCAAGTCATTTTATTTATGTAATTAAAAACTTAAAACTAACTGGAATTGATTTATTGGTTAGTTTTGATGTTTCTTCTATGTTTACTAATATTCCTGTTGAAGAAGCATTATTTCTAATAGCTCAATACAATGATTTGCCTGATTTTATTACTATATTAGCAAAGCACTGCCTTGAATATACATTTTTTATACATGATTCTCAAAAGTTTAAACAAATTAAAGGACTTTCTATGGGATCTACACTGTCAGGCATAATTGCTGATCTCTTCATGGATAATTTTGAAAGTCAAGTATTAAATGCATTTACTAAGAAACCTTCTATATGGCTAAATATGTGGATGATACATTTGTTATATGGCCTTGTGGCATTGATGCCTTAAATTCTTTTCTTGTTTTTACAAATAATTGGCATCCTAATATTGAATTTATTATGGAAGTGGAAGATAACAAATCACTTTCTTTTCTAGATGCTTTAATTATAAGAAAATGTGATGAGACCTTATCAATATCAGTTTACAAAAATTTCACCAATACAAACAGATATCTTAATTTTAATCCTTATCATCACCCTACTCAGATATTTTCTGTAGCAAAAATCTTTTGGCTAGAGCTTATAGTTTGTTTGATAAAGATCATCTTGTTCAAGAAATAGAACTTACAAAAAATATTATACTTTCTAATGATTATAATAGAAACATCATTTGTAAAGTTTTACATAGCATTGATGCTAAAGAGGAAAAAAGGATAGAATTGACAATTCATCTTATAATAGAGTTGTTTAACCTTATATTAAAGGGGTTACTGATCAAATCAGTAGAAGACTTTTTTGTTTTAATATAAACACTACTATTTTACTGGCAAGAAAATTGGTGATTTTTTACATAAACCTAAAGGCAAAATATTTTTGGAACACTAGGGTAGTTATAAAATTCCATGTTTGCAGTGCTCATGAAGCTATGTAAGTCAGTGTAATAGAGGAATAAATGTCAGAGTTAGGAAACATGAAAATGCTTTTAGTCAAAAAATTGTGTTCAGTTTTTACTTCCCATTTTTTAGAAATTGTCACATATCTGATTTTGACAATGTGAAAATACTTACTAATATAGAAAGGTATGATTTAAAAACCACGAGAGAGTAAATTGAAATATTAAAGAGACCTACTGGTTTAAATAAGGCTGATGAAGCACAATGTATTCCAGCTATATGGAAATCTCTTATTTTATCTTTGTCATCTAATATTAACTTTAAATTAATATGTGATAAAGCTAAGAGAAATATATGTTTTGATAAGCATCATATTCTGATACTTCAAGCAGAATCTCATATTTCATCTAGCACTCAGTCTCATAACTATTTCAAATCTAATGATTTTTCTTTCAAGAGGTAACCTTGACAATGGCAGATTTTAGTTCATCAAAATATCAATATGTAATGGGAAGTAATACATGGATTAACCCAAAAAATAATTTATCTATATCATACAACTGTGAAAATATTAAATATAATATTATATATAAATGGTGTGCTATTTTTTAGTAAACTGTTTATTTACTAGAATCTCTTGGTAGGTTTATCCATTTTAAAACAGTGCAGCAGCTTAGTAATATCTTTGGGAAAGGGATAAATACTGTAAATGTTGACATTCTGCCACTATAATTTTGTAGACTTCAGGCATGCTGTTTAATATATCTATATATGGGCTATGAAACAGAAAAAGTTGGCCCTTGATACCATGTGAATTCAAGCTCTACCATAGTTTCATTAGTAGCAGCTTTATTTTTTGTCTTCAGATATAACTTCATAATAATAGTATTGTACAACTGTTGTGAATGTGTTCTGAATGATTAAAATCTACCTTTTTATATTACATCTTGAAATTAAAAAAAAATTATGTAAATTTTTTTTTTATATTGATTAAAAAAGTTAATGACCATGTTTAAAAATAAAATAAAATTTGTAAATAAATTGCACAATATACCAGTAGCCATTTTTCCATCTCAGACTGCATATATATATATATATATATATATATATATATATATATATATATATATATATATATATATATATATATATATATATATATATATATATATATATAATCTTTTTACTCTATGTTGAAGATACATTTATTATAATCTGTCTTTATTATTTTTCATAAATTTGATCTGCAGTATTTTGCACAGCAAAATATTTTCTGAAGATAATGCTATGTCTTACAAAATTTTAGAATATATTTAAAAACATCAAAGTAATTATAGAGACCTTAATTTTTTTTATAACAAGACAACTATTATGTTTCTATAATGATGACAATTTTATGCACAAGCCTTCTGTCATCCATTGATTACTTTATCTTGCAGTATATGGCAATACATATAGTGAGTTTTGCCTGTTTTATATTTAAAATATTAAAAATTAGATACCCATTTGAAGATAAGAATATTATAGCACTATACCATCTGGTGTCCTCTGATAAATAAAGATTATAATAGTTGGCTCTAAATTTGGCCTAAAGTAACTGCTTTTAAAAACAATTTAAATTTAATTCAAACAGGGTGGATTGGGTTCAAAGCAGTAGATCTTTTTACATTTCAAACTATTAATTTGATAATATATTGTAGTTAAATGTGGTTTTTAAATCTGTATGTGTTTTAGTTCCAGATTTACATTCAAAATCTTTACTAATAAAAAGCATAAATCAAAAATTAGTCTAGAGAATATAACTCAAGCTTATTCCTAAAATAGTAATTTCTAATCTTGGTCAAGGCAATTGCTAATTTACTTAAGACCTCTATAAAAGCACAAACTCATTATAAAGAAGAAAAATAAATATCTGAATCTTTACAAGCATACAATTTTGAAAAATAAAAAAATAAATCCCAGTGGATTCAGCTCATTTTAAAATGTCTTTGAATTTGCCTCTAAAATAACAATAATATTCTCATTATAAACAAGCATCTATTTTTATAGCGTGATGTTTATAATTGTAATTCACTAAATATCAGCCTTTTACAGCTACTGTACATGCGCTTTAATGAGTGTTAAATAATAAATGAATACTTTTCAGTGCCCATACAAGATATAGCATTCTTAAATGCTATATCTTGTATGGGCACTGAAAAGTATTCATTTATTATTTAACACTCATTAAAGCGCATGTACAGTAGCTGTAAAAGGCTGATATTTAGTTATTCTCATTATAGTTTTTCCTCAATTTTTTATATAATATAATTTATATATCAAATAGATTATAAAAATACAGCAACTTGATCCTTGCATCGAAATATTTGATCTAGCTAGTTTTAATTATGGATCTCTGAACAATGATACTGTTATGTTCTGAGAGTATTTAAAAATCCAGTCAGGAAGCTTCAATTATTAATATAAAACATGAATAAAGTATTTATTTTATAATAATAAATAAGTAAAACAATAAAGAAATTGAAAATTCATTCCAATTACATAAATCTTTATAATTTATCCTCTAGTGAAGTTTAGCATTTCACACACCAAGAATAAAATACACATTTGATGTTTCAAATTTCATAGTACTTTCAAAACAGATGTGTTTGATCCAATTTATATATATATATATATATATATATATATATATATATATATATATATATATATATATATATATATATATATATATATATATATTGTGCCCTTTTCTATAGGTCAGTAATAGTTTATAACAGTCAATTACTAAAAAAATTTAAATTTAGAATATGTTCTTTTGATTTATTAATTATATTAAGGCAATTATATCTTTAAAGTACAATTTGAAGCTAAAGAGAATGCGTAGTATATAAAATCATTTAAAAATAGTTATGTAAAGCTTAAAATATTGTTTCATATGGTTGTAAAAGCTGGCCATATTAAATAACACAGCTGTAAATAAGTAAAAGTATATTTAATAAATTCGATTTTAATAGTTTAAAACGTATAATTTAATAAATACAGTGTTTAAATTTATAAAGTCATATTTAATAATCAAAAATTAATATTGTATATTTTAAAAATAAACTTTATGATGGTGAGAATTGTATTTAATTCTATATTTTCTAAATTATTCTTCCAAATTTTTATAATTATTTTATATAATATAATAAGTGTATCAATTTTATTAATCTAGGCAGAGAAATAGATTGAAAATTGTCTGTCAAAGTTATTAATCAGGTGACTTTTAATGTATACTCTCACACACACTGCTTGTTTGAAATAATAACAAAGTTTAAAATATTTTAAAAGTTATATTATAGAATTGTTTAGAATTATTGCCTATCATAAAAGTGAATAGTATTAAACATTAAATTAACTATCGTATAACATGTTTAAATAATGTAATAAAGATGAATACAATCATAATATAAAAATTAAATATTTTATTTAAATAAAAATAGATAAATTGAATATTAAGAAATGGAATAAGTTATTAAATGTCATTTTAAAAGTTATTTTAAATGTTTAAATAGTTTTAATAAAATAATAATTTATTTAAAAGTAATATTTTAAATAATATTTTAAGTTTACGTCATAATTTTTTATTTTCAAATATAATTCTACTATAAACTAAAAATATGTAAATTTGTTCTCAAGCTAAAGTAAGAATTAACGAATAGGAATAGGTATTCTTACAGACTATAAATATCGTCGTAACTAAGTTATCGGGGGAGATTAATAATGTATTGAAACCGGAGAAAGTCAATTTTTTTTTGGTACTTTCTTAGCGTTTATTTTGCAAAAATTAATTGATAATTTTAAAGTGTATTGCAAAAGAAAGTTTTAGAAAAAAATTATATATTTAGAAACTTCATGGAGATGATTTTCTAATTTTTTAAAGTACTTACCAGTCGTATTTTATCTAAAAGTTTAACCTAAACTACGCAATAAAAAATGGATATACTACGAAATAAAATGGATATAAATTGTAATACTGAAAAAATATTTGAAAAATTTATTGATACAGCTTTATTTATGAATAACTGGAGAATTTTTTTTGGTACATAAAAAAAAAACCACAGCACGGACATCATACGGAGTCTAATGAAAAAATTGGAGATGCATTATTATTTATAAGCCTATCCAAGATTTATTTTAAATGGTAATAAGATAGTTATATATTGCATGAATTATTTTATATAGTATGATATTCAAAGGAATAAAATGTTATATCCTTTCTGAAGGTAACATTTTTAAAAAATATTTTCCAAGAATTAAATAAAGAACCCAGGAAAATATGTTACAGAAGTGTTTTGGTAATAAAATATCCGTTCTTCAAATTATTTAAAATCTATTTGGAAAAGATTTGTTCAAAAGTACTTGAAGTTTTATTTTAAAAGAGATTTATAAAAAATACCAAATGAAAGTTTAAATGTATCAAGAAGGAAACATAGATAAAAGGTGAACACATAGATGAATAAAAAGATGGATCCATGGAAATACAAATAGTACTTAAAAGTTTATCGAATATTTTTAAAGTTAAATTAGATGGATTGATGCATCAGATACGCAGAGAATATTGGTAGAGAAGATTAAGAAGCTTCACAGGATTAAGTAATATTATGATTTAATAATTATCATCTTAAATACTAAAACCAAGGATTATTTTCTATAAATTTTACTAAAGGGATTAATAATTATTTTATTTTAAACTTTAACGCACTTAGAGGAGAACATTTTTAAAAAACTCTAGAGAAAATGATAAACATTTTGGACTTATCAGGAACTATCGTCAAGAAAATATGTAACTATAGTTTTGATTTCTTTTATTTTGTTAACCTAGTTTAAATCTAAATTTTTATATAAGATTAGGAAAAACATAAAAACATTAATTTATTAATGTTAAAATTTTATAATATAACAATCTAATAATTTAGCTAAAAATATTTTAATATAAAGTGTATGGGTATGAATTTTTTTTTTTATATCCGCAATGCTCAAGTGGACAAAGGAAGCCTACTGAACACGATGACAAGATAAAGGTTATTAGTAATAATAATAACTATTGATAATTTATAATGTATATTTTTTTTGTTTTCTTTAGATCATCCATAAATTGGAAGAATGAAGTGTAAAAGTTTTTTTACTTATATGTACCGCATTTCATACAACATTTTTAAAAAAAAACATTATGAGATAGGATTGATTTGAAAATATGCATACAACGATTATTTTTTTATTAGTGATATAATCAAACATAACAAATAATTATGTGATTCTTTTAAAATTTTCATGTCATTGGATATTCAAATATTGTCTAAGTAGATTGTATATGATTAGACATATAGAATAATGAAGTAAGCAGACTTTTCTTGTGGAACAGCTAGATTGTTTAACTATTAATGAATTTTATTTATTGTTTTGTAAATGCAGATAGTTATTTATCGATGTAAGATGTGGAAAATCTTGAGAAATAATGTTGAGATAGTGGCTTGGAAGTACTTAGTGAACAGGAAACCAAGATGATGTTTTAAGAAATAGGATGTTATAAGGAATGGAAATAATATTTAGTTTTTTATGTGGTTATTAGCATAGTTAACATAGCCCTATGACTGATACACATTTTATTTGGACAGTGTTTATATTTCTTTAAATATTTGATGTTCTAATAAAGCTGAAGAAATAGCTTTAACATCGTCCCTGTACTAGAGGATATTAGGCAGGTAAATGCCATACCTCTTCACACTGTACCATGATT
Source organism: Epiperipatus broadwayi (assembly GCA_028023455.1). Lineage (NCBI taxonomy): Eukaryota > Metazoa > Onychophora > Udeonychophora > Euonychophora > Peripatidae > Epiperipatus > Epiperipatus broadwayi. Next base: position 119,929 of record JAQFVV010006888.1, read on the forward strand.
TTGAGATATGTTAAGAGTAATACTCTAGCTTTCTTCTTTAATCCTATGAATCTGTTTTTGCTATCTTTATTTCATGTAACTGCATCGTTTAGTTAGATATTTTAAAAGAAATGATAAATAATTTAGAACTAAAGTTATGCTATCGTTTTTGGATAAGATTAGTTTATTTGCTTATAAGGAGCAGAATATTATAACTTAAAATTGAAGATCCAAAGTATCCTAAGGAAAGAAAAGAATCATAGAATATATTTTGAATTTTATTTCGGAAATGAAATATAAACTTTTTAAAATAAAGTATCTAAACAATTTTCTTTAAAGTGATAATAATTTTAAAATGCTTTGGTATTATTTTTTTAGAAGAAAAATAAGTATTGCATATTTTTTAAAATACAATAGTACAAAGTAAATTATGTAAACAATATGCATAGTATATTTTTGTTTATTGATTAACAGAAATATATTAATGATTACACTTATATCATACTAAAGTAAGGCTTAAAGAAGAATATATTATGATTAGTAAACATTGTGTGATAAATACTAAAATCTAGTACTGAATTTTGGATAATATTTGTGTAACATCTTTGACTTTGCAAGTTGAAAATTTTTTTAATATTTTGAGAAATCCATACTCATTATAAAATTTTGTTTTCTATAGAATGTTTTCTAAGTATGAATTTTTTAAATAAGATAGTTTAATAATATTAAGGATAAAATGCTGTTGCTAATAAAGTAGATAAATATATTTGTAATAAGTTAACCATAATGAGAAACCAAATAGTAACATTTTTTTAAAATTTTGTCCTAAATCTAAATAAAGGTATAATTGAAATATAATTTTTTTTTTTTAACCCGGTAGATCAAACTGTAAAGTAAAAAGGTTAAGGATATCCACTGTAAATAGTGTAAATAAATTGTTTATTTATTTGTTGTTAGTAATAAACTTTGTTAAATTTTGTTATTTAAAAATTTTGTGTACGAGTTATTTATTTCTCCACATCGCTGCATGAAATCACGATATATGCATAATAATCTAACAAATATATAATTCTGCACAAAAGATAAATAGAGAATTATTTTAAGAATTTTAAATATTTTATTGGTATTCATTATAATTAAATAATCATAATCTTACATTATTTTATTGGTCATAAATCAGTTATCACACTATTATGTTAAATTACATGCTATCAGTTGCCACACATATTTTGTTTGTCAGATTATTAAAATGCTACCACATATTTATTTATTATATTCATGAAGATAAAAGATTATATAAAATTATTTTATTATTTTATTATGGTAATAAAATTATAGTAAAAGAAAAGATATACAGAATTAGTTAAACAATGAAGAATATTATTACTGTTATTTATTATTATTATTTTCAGTGTAGTAGATTATGACATAAAATCCCTTCTCATATTTTACTACCATATTTTAAAATTAACTTAGAATAAACTTTATGAACCTGAGATTATTTTATTGAGCTAGATTATTAAATAGAAGATTAAGATTTAATTATTAGTTTAATCTTAGTGAGTAGAAGTTATTAAAGTCGTAAGAATACTATGAGTTTGCTATTTGAAATAGTAATTAGGGGGGATAGTGTTCTTATGCCATTGAGGTAGTATCCTATGGGATATTGGCTCAATGTAATCTATCTTGTCACCTGTATTTTCACTTCAAGTCTCATGAAAATATTAAATATTTATTTAATTTATTTTTATAAACTGAACCTTATTCCTATTTTAAATTTGAGCTAGTGAAACATTTTAATTTTAATGCTGAATATTTTAGTTATTAATTATTAACTGAGATAGAACCATGTATTTATTATTTCATATATTATCTGAAGTGAAGATGCACAAGAGCAAGGTCAGAATATATATATATATATATATATATATTCTGAACTGAAATACATATTTATATATATATATATATATATATATATATATATAATGACTTTTTCAGTTCATCTTAATTAAAACAAATATTTTTCTACAAGTATATTTAATTTTTTGAAAACCAACAGATAGCAGTATATTATCACAAGCTTTAATTTAAAAAAATTTCTTAAACATTATAAAATAAAAGAACTTTTCTAATTACTGGTCCTCTCTATTATAACATACTGTAATGCTTTACATACCTGTGTGAATCACATATATATATATGGTACATGCTTATTTACGTATTTAAAACCTAAGTTTTTTTTTTCTTAAAAGATAATTATAACATGAACATATATATATATATATACATAAGTAATTTTCCCTGGTACTCTTATCACTCACCCAGCATATTTATGGATATCAGTTGTTGACTCCAAGTGCCAATCCTATCTACAAGTAAATAAAAATTATGCTGTGAGAGATCGAATATCAATTTCTAATAAACAGAGCCCCTATCTCTGGCTAGCTCACTCAGGGGTAGTGGTCATTGACCGTGGAAAAGAGGTGGGGAAAAAACCAAGTGCTCACATAAATGCATCAACAATTCCCAGAATATATTATTTTTGTTCCTAAATACTGCTCTCTAACTTTACGATATGATCTACGTTTTAAAGAAATTAACACTGAACTCACACACTGGTAATTAAAACACAAATTTAATATTCATTAATAGAAGCAAAACAAAATCCCATAATTATGTACTGGCTTGTGCTCAAATATTTGAATAACACACATGCAAACACATACTCTGCATAGGTTCATAAATATAACAAAACATATAAATTATAAAGTACAAAGTAAATGCAATAAATCATTATCTAGTCTATTGATTTATAAAATTACATTGGGCAATATTTCAAATACTTCTTTGTTTTTTCTTTTAACCCTTGCTCTTTATTATTTTATTGAAAATAAGTTCTTATTTACAAGATGACTGACATTTAAAAAAATACTCGTATTATCTTGATTTTTTTTACCAGGGTGCAGATGAATGGTAATAATCATTGCTTGACATTGTGATATAGTGAATAAGTGATTTTTGGTAGCTCTCCGTTGATTCAGCAAGGCACAATCAGTGGCATTCAGTGAATGTCATTCTACCTGTAGTTTAGAAAGGGCTTCATTTATATATGAACAGCAACCACAATACCTCCACAGGATAGCTCTATAAGGCACAATCAGTGGCATTCGGTGAATGTCATTCTATCTGTAGTTTAGAAAGTGCTTTGTTCATATATAGACAGCAACCGCAATACCTCCGCAGAATAGCTGGCAGAACCTGGTCTGTTTTTGTCCCTTAACACCAGCCTATTCATGGCTGACAAATATATATAATTTTTAAACTGATCATTTTGCGATCTTGCTTGTGGCAGTAACAGTTCTGGAATCCCTCTCAAAGTTCAGCTTTCGAAACCCCTTAATTAAAATACTATTGTTCTCTTTTTTTCTTTTTAATGAAACCATGTGGTTTGCAAATAGAAAACCTTTCAGCAACTTTTCTTTTTTTTTTGATGTTCAAGAATTTTAATTACACCTTGAAATCCACACTTGACCATTCATTGTCTTTTACTTATAACAGTTTCTTCCTAATTAAAATAGATTTTATCTCAAGATAGTGATCTATACATTTTTGGTTTCTTTATTTTCATTTAATATATCTTTTTAGAATTTGTGTTTTTTCATCGTCCATCTTGGAATCAATGTCCTTTTAATTAAAATAACTTTATTCCCTTTATGAATATATTATACTTATTCACCCATGCAGCAATATAAATACACACACTTCTAAATAAAATACAAGAGCACAAACCATATAACCCTCCTCCCTCTAATGTTTCAATCTATTTTCATTTACCAGTTTAAAATATATATATACACACACACATATAAAAAATAATCTAACTTAATATCACTTTTGATCGAGTATATATAGGCTCGCTTATATCATACTATACTTTAGAACAGGGTTTGAACCTACTCCTGTTATAATACCCACCTTTTCTAATGCCTTTAAATACCATTTTAGTATTTAAATGGCTCATTCCTAAACCACAAAATAACTCTACTTATTACTGCCATAGTATGATGGTATGGGTTTGAGTGACTGAGCATTATATGATCCCTTTATTTCCTGTTCAGTGTCTACCCAAAACGCATGATTTCCCTGACATCTCACAATGGTGAATGGACCCTCATACAAATTACAGAATTTTTTACATATGAATTTCCCTGGTTCATTCACATGTGGTGTCTTTATCAAAACCTGGTCACCCACCTTGAATCTATGGTATCCCATTGAAATTCTATTCCGCTTCTGGCTTTTTCTTATGAGGTTGCAATATGCCTGTCTTTGATCACTTTCAGTATCTTCTCAATAGATTATCCAGATTAATTGAGGAGCATCTCAGCCACAGTGCACCCATATAGGAGAAAATCCTGTTGACTCATTGACTGCCCAATTAATATAGTATCTCACTAATTTTTCTGACCTAACCTCTGTGGTTGGTTGGGATGTAAGTTCTGAACAATCTACCCAGCTTGTGCATTACTCATTTGCAAGGGTTTGATTGGGGGTTCCGGATGGACATCAGTATATGTTGGATTCCTGATCTCTGGATCTAAATTCCCCATTCTCCAGATGTAAATGGTGTTCCATGATTTGAAAGGATAATCTGAGGTTTCCCCACTGATGGAAAATGTTACTTTTTTAATATGCGCACCGTGTTTCTCACATTCGCTTGAACTATTGGGTAGGCAGCCACAAATTTGGAAAACAAATCATATACCACCAGCAAATACTTCTTTTTATTGTATACTAGCAATGGGCCATAATAGTCCACTGCTACAATATCTCATGGTTTCTTTGGTATTATGGATGTCATTGGGGCTGCATAATTTCTGTTTGCTGGTTTGGCTTTCTGACAAACTTCACATTGACCAATGACAGCAACTGTTTTATCATGCATGATGGGCCAATAAAATCATTTCTTGAGCCAATGTTCAGTCTTCCACACACCATAGTGTCCATCCGCATGGTGGATGTGAGCCACCACTGCATCTGTCATCTGTCTAGGTATGACTGGCCTCCATTCTTCTGGGTTGTTCATGACTTTTATATTGAAGTATGGATCCCTCTACTCTACAATGTCCAATTCTATGTTTATACCAACCAACAACCTTGGTCCTCCTGTCCTCCAAGTGCTCAATTACTTGTTTCAATTGGGCATCTTCTGTCTAGCATTGAGCCAGCTGTTTAAGGTCACTCTCAATCCCATCTGCAATATATAAATTTTCTATCTGCAAATGTTGAGATTTTGAATGTGCAGGGATCCTGCTGAGAGTATCTGCCACTATATTCTCTGACTCCTTGAAATGCCTCACTGTATAGTTGCATTCTTAGAGGTATAGACTCCAGCGTATTAACCCACTATTGGTTAGGTAACTATGATTGATGAATTCCAAATTTTTGTGGTCAGTGACCACAATGACTTCTGATCCTAACAAGAGTGCATGAAGTTTTTAGAAAGCCCAAACAATTGCGAGGGCTTTCTTTTCAGTCACAGTATAATGGAGTTTAGCAATCAACTCAGGAAATACAATACTCCTATTTGACCATCCACTTGCACTTGTGACACTGTTACTCCCAAGCCATACCCACTACTATCCATCTGCACCACGAATGGTCTCACAAAATTGGGAAATGCCAACACTATGTGTTCAATAAATCCTGCCTTCGTCTTTTTGAAGGCTTGTTCTTGTTCCTCTTTCCATTTCCACATCACATCTTTTCTCAATAGCCGAGTCAAAGGTTCCATTTGTTCTGAAAATCATTCCTGAAACCAGTTGTAAAAGTTGCACAAGCCAAAGAAGAACTGCACTTGTTTCCTAAATTTTGGGTGCTGGAAAGTCTCTAATATCTGTGACCATATCAGGGTGGGGCTCAATACCTTGTGCTCCTACCCTATGAACCAAAAACGTAACTTCTTCCTGAAGCAATGCACTTTTTTAGGTTTATATTAATTCTCTTTTCCTGGCATTTCTTTAAAAACATCATAACATGCCTTATATGCACTTCTATGGTGGCTGATGCCACTAACACATCATCAACATATGTAGTGATTAGATCTTTTACTTCAGGGGATAGCACCTGATCTAAACATCTAGGGCAATCTTGCCTCACTATTAATTAGGCCAAATGGCATCCCTTTGAACAGATATGAATAACTCTCATATCAAAACGTTGTATACTTACAATCATCTGGGTGTAACTTGATCTGTCAATAACTAGCAGTCAAGTCAAACATTGAAAATATTCTTTTTCTCTTGAATCTCCTCAGAAGTTTCTGTATGTGTGGGGGAATGTTACAATTGAAAATGATTACTTTGCTCAGTTGTCTCACATCGAGGCACAGCCTGAATATACCATCTCTCTTCCTCATGACCACCAATGGGTTGCAGTATGCTTATGAGCATTTTGAAACAATGCCCCATTCTGCCATTTGGTCTATTTGCTTTTTCACTTCAGTTCAATATTGATGGAGAATAAGATATAATCTGGCTTTAAAATGTTGGTTTTCATTTACTCTAATCCTTTTTTCAAAACCCGGTATTATCTCCATTATATCAGAGAAAACTTGATAGTATTCCTGCAATGTTTGCATCAATATACTTTCCCAACTCTCCATGGCCATCTTTGCCTCTCGTACCCTTTTCATAATAATGTCATTCATAAGGCCTTCACCATACATAATGCCCTGACTAATCTATGTAACCCTCCACTAAGAAACTCAACTGCCTTTTCTTTTTCTCATGACTTTCCTGCCTTCATAATCTAAAGCACATTTATATTTATGCCAAAAAATCTGACACTAAAAAAGTGTCACATATCAAGTCTTTCATTATCAAAAAGACATGCAGACAGCTTCCTCCATTGATTTTAGTATCTAGCCATATTTGTTTGGACTCAATCTTGGCTTTTTGGTCATTAGCCATTGTTACATGAGCTGATTTCAATGGGAGGGTAGGTACAACCAATTGCTCTTTCGTGATACTGTGGTATTGTCTTTCTGCTATCACCGAAACCTGACTACCTGAATCAAAAGAGCCTCTATCTTGATCTGATTCACTGTTATGAGAATTTTGGGGCATGTCTGACATCCATAATCTGGGACTCTGTCTTCCAATGAACCCACTAAGTTTTTTATTTCCACCTTTTCTTGTCCATGTCTTTTACTTATTCTATAAATCTCTGTGTTTCCTTGACCTCAATCCTTGTTTATCGATTTCTCTCATTTGTTTACTTATCTCTATCTGACTCTGTAGTCTATTTACTGCTTCTCTGACTTCTCACTCCCTGTTTCTACCATACAGTTGATTTCTTCCAGTAGATTCCTGCACACTATTCCCAGAATCTGTTTCTCAGACAGTCTGCATGCTTCTAATGTCTTTAGCGTGGCCATCTGTCTCCTGAAAAATTGCACATGTTTTTCTCCATTATTTTTCTGAAGGTTTTCCTTCACTAACTGTACTCTAATGTGCTCTTGCAGCTCTTCCCTCAAGAAGACCTTTTTCAGACCCCTTTTATAATTCTGGGAATGTTTGTGGCTGGTGTAAAAGTGAATTCCACCAAGCCTCAGCTTATCTTCAAGGTGGTGGCATGCTATCATTACTTTATCTTTATCTGGTATTCTGTGGTATCAAAATATCTTTGCAGGCTTTGAATATGCTCTGTTGGCCATTCCTCCTTTCCCCTTCTGTACGCTTTTATTTTCACCCATTCCATTTGATTCTACTTTTATTCTGTTACTTTTATTATTATTTATCAACAAGCTAATTATAATAATTTTGTGCCAACTGTTTCTAATCAAATGCACCAGACCTGACCTGCCTTTCATCTCCAAAGTACTGTGTTACCTGTCTAATTTCCTTATCTAATCCTCTTCAAACCTATCCCTTGATCTCTTTTTTTAAAATTCACTGAAGCGATTATAGTATTTCATGTTAATTCTTTTATTACTATTCTCCATTTCTTATATTTAACTGTTATATTTAACTGTTTTATTTAACTTATATTCTATGCAACTTATATTCTGTCCTCCCCCTACTTTCCACTCTTCACAAGCTCCTTTGTTGGGTTGTCATTGTAACAGTTTACATACCTGTGTGAATCGTGTATATATATACGGTATACGCTTATTTACGTATTTAAAACCTAAGTTTCTTTTTTTTTCTTAAAAGAAAATTATAACACGAACATATATATATATAAGTAATTTTGCCCAATACTCTTATCACTCATCCAGCATATTTATGATGTCAGTTGTTGACTCCAAACCCAATCCTATGTACAAGTAAATAAGAATTATGCTGGAAGAGAGTGAATATCAATTTCTAATAAACAGAGCCCCTATCTCTGGCTAGCTCACTCAGGGGTGGTGGTCGTTGACTGTGGGAAAGAGGTGGGGGAAAAACCAAATGTGCTCATAAATGCATAAACGATTTCCAGAATATATTATTTTTGTTCTTAAATACTGCTCTCTAACTTTACGATGTGATCTACATTTTAAAAAAATTAACACTGAACACACACCCTGGTAATTGAAACACAAATTTAATATTCATTAATAGATTAAAACACAAATTTAATATTCATTAATAGAAGCAAAATAAAATCCCATAATTATGTACTGGCTTGTGCTCCAATATTTGAATATCACGCATGCAAACACATACTCTGCATAGGTTCATAAATATAACAAAATATATAAATTATAGAATACAAAGTAAATGCAATAAATCATTATTTAGTCTATTCATTTATAAAATTACATTGGGCGCTATTTCAAATACTTCTTTGTGTTCTTTTAGCCCTTACACTTTATTATTTTATTGAAAATAAGTTCTTATTTATGAGATGACTGGAATTTAAGAAATTACTCATATTACCTTGATTTTACTCACCCGGGTGCAGATGAATGGTAATATTCACTTGCTTGACATTGTGATGGAGTGAATAAGTGGTTTTTGGTAGCTCTCCATTGATTCGATAAGGCACAATCAGTGGTGTTCGGTGAATGTCATTCTACCTGTAGTTTAGAAAGGGCTTCATTCATATCTAAACAGCAACTGCAATACCTCCACATGATGGCTGGCAGAGCCTGGTCTGTTTTTGTCCTTTCACCCCAGCCTATCCATGGCTGATGAATATATATAATTTTTAAACTGATCATTCTGCAATTTTGCTCGTGGCAGTAACAGTTCTGGAATCCCTCTCAAAGTTCAGCTTTCAAAACTCCTTAATTAAAATACTATTGTTCTCTTTTCTTCTTTTTAATGAAACCACATGGTTTGCAAATAGAAAACCTTTCAGCAACTTTTTTTTTTTTGATGTTCAAGAATTTTAATTACACCTTGAAACACACTCGACCGTTCATTGTCTTTTACTTATAACATTTTTTTTCTAATTAAAATAGCTTTTATCTTGAGATAGCGATCTATACATTTTTGGATTCTTTATTTTCATTTAATATATTTTTTTAGAATTTGTGTCTTTCATCGTCCATCTTAGAATCAATTTCCTTTTAATTAAAATAACTTTATTCCTTTTATGAATTTATTACCCTTCTTCACGCATGCAGCAATATAAATACATGCGCTTCTAAACAAAATACAAGAGCACAAACCATATAACCCCTCTCCCTCTTATGTTTCAATCTATTTTCATTTACCCATTTAAAATATATACACACACACATAAAAAAAAATCTAACTTAATATCACTTTTGATCGAGTATATATGTGCTCACTTATATCATATTATACATTAGAACAGGGTTAGAAACTAGCCCTGTCATAATACAAACAAGCTTGTTTCAGATTTCAAAATCAATATTAGTAAAATATTAACCAGATATTTTTAAATGTTTAATTTATAGTAATTTTTAAATTCAAAATTATCATTTAATACTTAATTATTATTTCAGCATATATATATATTTAAAAATAAATATTAGAAAAAAGTGTTTGTGTTCATTTCTACTTTTTCTTAAAACTTATGCACACACACACACACACACACATATATATATATGTTAATTAAAACAAAATTGTAATTATAATAAAAATAATAAATTTAATGATAATAAACTATTATAACTAATCCTTAATTCCACAGAAGTACTCTCAGTTAATTTCTTAAACCTGCCTCAACTAAATGGCAGTTGAGGCAGATTTAAGAAATAGCCAAAAGTACTTCTGTGGATTTAAGAATTGTTTATATTAGTTTATTACTATTAAATTTATTATTTTTAATATATATATATATAATATAGAGTTCACAAATAAGCTCTGAACAAGCTTTGCAGAATATCCCCAACCCCAGTCTGGTTGGTTGCTGGCTTCCTCAGTGGGGTGCTAGGATATTCAAGCATTATGCTTGAATATCTTAGCATCTCACTGAGGAAGCTAGTAGCAGAAACAAGTCTGGGGTTGGGGGTATTCTGAAAACCTTGTTAAGAGTTTATTTGCAAGCTCTATATATAACACTTGCAATACAAGCTTGTTAAATTAGGTCATGTGACACATGAATCTATTTCCTTCAAGCACAAACACTACTTCATTATTGTATGTCATAAGATACATAATCATTTCAAATTTAAAATAATCTTACTCTCAATATATAACATTCTACACACAACACATATACACTGTTGGAAAGATTACTATGTTATGACTTCATATATATATATATATATATATATATATATATGAGATCATAATCAGCATATATACATATATATATATATATATATATATATATATGTATATATGCTGATTAATCTGTATGCAAAAAAAGCAGAAATCTATAATTACTACTGGTTGAATATTTATATATATAAAGTGAATGCAGATGTGTGACTGATTTATAGTGACTGAATGGCAACAGTTACTGGACTTATACTTTTGTGAAGATGCAAATAAGCCAGTCCACAGTTTAGAATGGACCAGCTTACCAAGAGATTCCAATAAATAGAAAGCATACTAAAAAATAAGGATTCTATAGTTTGTTTATATATATATATATATATATATATATATATATATATATATATCCGAGTTCAAGAATATTTTTTCAATATATACAATCATGACAGACAAAAATAAAGCATGACCCTTATTCCCAGGAGGCTGTAAAGTCACCAATCAAAGCAGCGATTGGTGGCCAAAGGCAGAGGGTGCTAAAAATCCCCTGATTGTGGACTCAGGCTGCCATTTGATGATATATATATATATACTATGAATGAGATGATCCTTTTCAGGACTCGAGGAAATCACATCTAACTATATTCAGACTTTGAGTCTTCTTATAGAATGCCATGGATTATGTGATTTAAAATATAATCCAATCCACTCCTCTATTAATAACCTCATTACTCTCGGAATTCGAGCTCAGAGTAGAAATCACAATTGACTCTCTTCAGGCATTTCCACAAATATCCCATAGTAATGATAAATTTAGTATAAGCTATATATAACTTTTTTATAAATATTAAATCACTAAGTTGATTCAACCTATATATGCATGAATATGTATATTTATAATTATTAGTTTTATAAAATGACTAAATAAAATAAACAAACGAGACCTGTTTAATTTTAAAATCAAGTTTAACACATTTTAATCAATAGGAACCAAAAATATTATCACGTAAATAATTAAAAATATTAAAATTTAGAATTATAATCTGTGCTTATATATGATACAATAATAAACTATTTAACATCCAAAACAAACTATAAGGTAATTATTTACATATATATAATTTAAAATCATGTGTACAATAAATAATACCATCATATATTATAAATCTACGTAGTGTGTCATTAAAATGATTCAGTGTGTGTTCTATGTTTGTACCAGATAATAACAATTCACACTAGAATAACAATAGAATGTATTATTATATTAATTATGTTATTGATTAAAAAAAATTATGATAAATGTCAGGTAAGGTTCAATTTGGAATATAATAAAACTTACTTCCAAATTGAAATAATTTAAAAACTTTTACCTTAGTCTACTGGCACTTTCATCAGAGCATATATCAAAATATCAATATCTAGATTTTATTAAATAAATAAAATAAATTGTTCATCTTATCAGTTCTCCATTTATCCTGTTAAGATCAATTTGATAAACAAAATAATTTTTCCACGTAAATACAATTTATTCACAAAGAAAATAAAGTTTAAGTGTTATTAAAGTACACAATGAAGTAATTCAAGACAAGAAAGAATAATGGTTATATATCCCTCATTAGATAAAATAAAATGATGATGAATGTTGAAAGATAAAGTTCATTGATCATCCTTCGAAGAGGCCATCAAAATATTAATTCCTTTAAATATTTGCGTAGTAAAATATTTAACATCTTCTTCATTAAAATAGTCCATTATGAAGGCAGCTTTTTAAATGGGAATTACAGCGATTATATTTTAGGCATTAAGTAGGAATAAATTTACATGTTCAGGTTTAAAACATCAGCAGAAATCATTGGCATAAATTGTCTAGCCAGAGAACATCTTTGTAAATTTTTGTCTTCTTAAACATATATTTTGAAAACTCATTTCGAAGATGTTGATTTCTCTTATAACCTTATAAATTTAAATGATTATTTTTTTAGTTTTTTATAATATTGAAAGTAAGTAAATTAATTACTTGAAGAAGGTTTTAAAAAAGTGAATCTTCTTTTTTTCTTAAATGTGTTCTAAATTCGAACACATTTAAATTTACTGACATAGTTATTGCTTTGATAACTAAATAGAAGATTATTGTTATAACAATATTAGTTCATTTTTATACTTGGATTAATTTCCGAAAGCATATCACATAATCATGCTTATGCTCTCTATTGTTTAAATATACAATTTGTAATGAACTCCAAACGTTTATTTTCTTTGTTTCAACTGAGAAAATGTAACGTTGACTTAAGGCTAGGTCAATGTCAAGTTTTGGTTAATAAAAAAATACTATTAGTTGGAAACATTTATTTATGTATGCATATAAATATATTATAATAATTCATTTTTAGAATTATTATTTTAATGTTTAATTAGTTTATGTATATAGCTGATATATGAAAAGCTTAAGATAGGTGTAGATTATTTATATCTGTTAATTTGATATAGGCACAGGTAAATTCATAAAGAATCAAATTGTTTTAGGTGAGGCTTGTGTGGTACTCTCACAATATATATAGATAAAATTGTGTGTGTATATATATATATATATATGTATATATATATATATATATATATATATATATATATATATATATATACACACACAATTTTATCTAATATGAAATGAAGGACAAAGTTAATATAGCTGTGTATTTTATATAGTAGGCATACAGAAGATAGACTTCATGAACAGATAGATATTAATTTATAGTAAAATATAAACTAATTTATTGAGATATTATTTGAAATAATCAACTTTGTAGTTAAAATTTCTAAATTACATGATTTAAAAGTAAATAAGTTTTGTCTAAATTATTTAACTAAGACTAAGATATATTTGACATTTTACTTTATTCAAAAAAGAAACACTCCAAAAATCTTTGGAAAACAAAAAAAACTTGCTAGCATATATTTAAAGATGGTTAAAATTAATAGTAATACAAAAAAATTATGAAGGATTATCAAAAAGTAATATACTTTTTAAAAAAAATTTTTTTTCTTGCCACTAGAAATATTGAATTAATAATTTTAATTTGTAAAGGAATAATAATAATATGCACCTATGTGTGAATTTTATGAATGTTTTTCAACATCAAATTATATCTTATAAAAACATATGAATTTATTAAATTAATTTAGTAACTAATACATGTCAGTGTGTACAAACTTTGGCATAGGCACACACACACACACACACGCACACACACACACATATATATATATATATTGAAATCAGCTATCACCTGCATATATGTTACATTTGATCATTTATGTAATATTAAAAATAATTTTAAAATTAATTTGAATATGTTCATTTTATATTATACAGGCACATCTGCATACTGATATACAGATGTTTTATGAAAACTTTATTGACATATTTGTAAATCATAATATGATAGCTTTTTTTTTTGTATTATTCTAACCAAAATGGGATTCCTGAATTTATAGCATACTCAACAAAACAAAATTTAATTATATATGTTATTGTTATTAATAAATTTATATTTCATTAAGTTATTCCAGTGAATTCCTTAATCCTAGACTAGATTTAAAACATTATATGTTAGTATTATTCTTTTGGTTACAATAACAGTTATGAAGCTTTTGCTCACTAAACTGTATTCATGCATAACAGTTAGTTATATGGGTTAGATTTTATGTTGAGTGTTATGAACATTCAGTTGATGATGATTTCATCTTTTTTCTGTAATTCTGGATGGTGCAAAAGGGATAAACTTTAATGTTTATGTACTAACTTTTTATTTTATCATTAATTTAGAATTGGCCAGTACATTAATGATACTAAGTAGCCAAAGGACATTGATAATGATCAGCATGTTTTAGTATCCCAGAATTTTTTTTGTTATATACCTATAAATTAGAACTTAAGTTTGTTTAAATTATTGTTTATGTAATCTGCCCAACCTTGGTAAGGGCTAAACAATTAGCCTGATGGATAATGAACCATTTCCAAATCCAGTCATAAGGTTGACTGTTCATTTTATTTTGTACTCTTTCAAGATGATAAATTATTATTATTATTATTATTATTATTATTATTATTATTATTATTATTATTATTATTATTATTATTATTATTATTATTATTATTATTATTATTATTATTATTATTATTATTATTATTATTATTAATATTATTATTATTATTATTATTATTATTATTATTATTATTATTATTATTATTATTATTATTACTATTATTATTATTCATTTGTAATGCTGGCAAATTTATTATTACTTCTTTGTTGATCTCTCATGTTCATATTTATTTCATAAGCATTATTATTTATGATTTTTATTAATTTTATAATTAACCTAGTCATTGATTTGGGGATGAAGATTTTTTATAATGATCAACATGTATTAGTATCCCAAAATTTTATTTGTTATATACATATGGATTAGAAATTAAGTTTGTTTAAATTATTGTTTCTGCAATCTTCCCAAGCTTGTTAAGGGCTAAATAATTAGCCTGGTCTATAATGAACCACTTCCAAATCCAGTCATAAGATTGACTGTTCATTTTATTTTGTGCTCTTTCATGATGATAAATAATGATGATGATGATGATGATTATTATTATTATTATTATTACATTTCAATAAAGGCTTTATTGATCTCAATGATTTACATAAGTTTACATCTACAAAATTTCAAATTTAACATACAATGAATAATATTAGGCTAAACACATATAAATGAATTTAGTGGTTACACTTTGTGGTTAATGGACTATAACAATATAAAAAATAAAAAAGCAAAAATAAATGACAAAAGAGTCAGAATTCACTATCTCTTTCGTTTGCTACACATTGACTCCAAGCAAACTGATAGGAACTTGTTGCATAAATGCTTGGAGTCAGTGTTTAGATCTAATTTCTAGCCCTATCCTTCACTGATGATAGCAAATTAGCTTGAAATCAGCTGATCTGAAGGTGGAGCAAATGAAAGAGATAGTGAATTCTGACTCTTTTGGCCTTTATGTAAACAAAAATATGCTTGTTTGGTGGTTTTGATAAAATGCCATCTATTGATCATAAATACAAGTGATAGCAAGTTATGTGATTATAACTTGTTTTTGTTTTCATAAATGTACCTTAAAAGGTTTTTGCAATGATATATATTGCAGAGGCTTTGACTATGTGGTGAAACTGAACTGATTGATATCAGACACATGTAGCTATCTGGCTTGTTAGGCTGGGTTTGAAGACATTACATGTCTGAAAAATTCATGCTTGCAAACTGATATAAATGCTTGGAGTCAGTGTTTAGATCTAGTTTCTAGCCCTATACTTCACTGATGATAGCAAATTAGCTGATCTGAAGGTGGAGCAAATGGGAGATAGTGAATTCTGACTCTTTTGGCATTTATGTAAACAAATATATGCTTGTTCTGTGGTTTTGGTAAAATGCCATCTATTGATCATATATATATATTGTGCCCATGTTTTATTACAATCATTCTAAGTAAAGTTTGAAATTAGCTAGTTTTAACCTTTCTGACATGCAGACACATTTCAGCATTTTCTGACATTTTTTATTGTCTCACAAATGAACATAAAATATATGATTAAATGATTATTACTTATCTGAAAATAAAAATTTGACTTCATTTGATAGATATTTTTGTTTACTACTGAAATGAAATTTAAATTTGTTTCTGTAAATATTAAAAAAATGAGATCGTAAACAAAACAAAAAGTTTAGATGTCATCATTTCTAGAAAGATCATTTTCTGTTTATAAAATCAATGAAATATTTCTTAATTCTTATTATTTTTAAACACCCAAATGAATAATTATTTATTTATCTTATATCTAATGAATTATGCTTTAAAAGTTTAAATATTTTTAATATTTATTGCAAAACAGTAATATTTTCCATACTCGTAAGTTTTAAGTAAATTTCTTACATAGAAACTAAGCTTGTAAATTGCTTCACCCCACATTCATGTTAGCTGCTAATATAACATTACATATTTGAAAATAAAGTACGTCAAGTCAAAATAAGTTATTAATAATTTATATTTCTTGATATCTAATAAATATAGCATAAATTATTTTTAAAAAAATTATCTAAAACTATAATAAATTCACAATAAACACATTTTTGGATCATTGGAACACCAAATATTTTACAGCCTTGGCAACAGACAATGGCTGAACATGTCAGGGTGGGGCTTATGTCTATTCTAAGAGTGGGAATTTTGAATTTCCTATCTTTTAGCACAAATGTTTTGGTGAAAATTATATATAATAAAATATACCATTTTACATGCATTTGAATGTATAATACTTACAAAAAAATTCACCAGGGGGCGAATTGGTCAAAAAATGAAATAATTCACGTCATTCAATAATTAAGTTAAAAAAATTAAATTTATGTTAGTTTATACTATTTTA
Organism: Epiperipatus broadwayi; assembly: GCA_028023455.1. Lineage (NCBI taxonomy): Eukaryota > Metazoa > Onychophora > Udeonychophora > Euonychophora > Peripatidae > Epiperipatus > Epiperipatus broadwayi. The sequence continues at coordinate 137,054 of JAQFVV010006888.1, forward strand.
TATTGATTTAATAAGTAGAATAGGTTTAAATTTACTAAATAGTTAGCTTACAATGAGATTTTAAATATTTATTTTAGTATAATTTAAGTAATAAAAGCAATATAATATAAGTCATTTAAAAGATAAAATTAATAGTTATACATTAGATAAATTGCTGATCTTGTCCTGGTATTTTTAATGTGATATTTGAATATCCTAGCACCTCATTGATGACACCAGTAGCAGAAACTGGTCTGGGACTAGAGATATTCTCAAAGCTTCTTAAAAGCTTATTTTGTGAGTTCTATATGTAACATTTGTAAATACAAGATTATTAAATTAAGTCATGTGACAGCTGACTTGATTTTTTTTCATATAAAAATCTATAGCTCTTTACCAGAGAAATAGCATGAGTATTATGAATAGAACTTGAGATTTCATTCTTCCAAGATGAATCTATTATTTTCTTCATTAAATAACAATAGCTTATGAAATGTAATTCAGAAGTGCAGTGAATTAATTTGATTGTTTTTGTTTACATGCTTTCTTCTAATAAATTATATGTATTTATAAATAGTTTTTTGAAGAATATTTATATATGCATATATCAGTATACTGGCTTCATAAAAGTTTATTGTCAAGTAGAGACAGTGTGTTCGTATTTTTGTTTATAATAATAAATACTATTAAAAAGATAATAACACAATACCAAACTATCACTGATGATGATCAAGTGTTATTGTCTGATTGTAGTACTCCATTTCCTAGTTTTTTAATATCTTTTCGGGCAAAGATATTAACATACATATGCTCAGATACAGTGGATTCATTCTTTATATAGTACAAATAAACTTGGTCATTAAATGTCAAGAATACTACGCCATTGAAGAAATTAACTATTTTATCATTTTTAAAGATAAAATAAATATTACTATTCACTTTAAAATAAATATACAATATCTGAAATCAGATCCTAATAAAAAATAGATAATTTTTAACTTAAAATGTGTATCTTTTATGGACAGGTGACAAAACCACTGTTGTTTTATGCATTCTTGTCTTGCTCTCAACACATCTGCTTGTGACAATTCACGCTTTTCAACAGAAACACACATTGATAAATATAAAAGCCTTGCCACACATTTCAGTTATGAAACCTTTTGTTTTCCCAAGGATACTTGATCAGTTTTTGTCGATTGTCAGTGTTGTAAATGCATTTCAACAAAAAAAAAATTATGTCTCTAAACAAAAGCAATATTTTAATTATAAAGACTAATGTCAGTTTATTGCGGTAGTGGCATGTAGTTTCACACCTGCCTGCCCTACACTTCATTCAGTTTGAAGTTACCTGAGATGGTTAAGAAAAGAGTAAGGCAGCTTATGTATTCTTATTTTATAATTAACAGAATGGGTTTTAATCTTTTAAATAAAAACAAATCCTGTTGTATGATTGATTAAACTTCATTATATTTCTATTAGAAAAATGAAAACTGAAATCTGATACAATAATGGAGAGCGCATATTAGGTTTAAATTTTTTTAAAGAATTGTGGCAATTTGATTTTTTACAAAAAAACCAATGGACTTTTTTTTTCACGATTAAAAAAAAAAAAAGTGGGCATTTTAAAATGAAAAATGAAATAGAAAATTGTTTTCGCTTATATATTGACAGGAGTGTTTATTATCATTATTCTTAATGTTATTATTATTATTGCGAGATTTTAATCGACATTCCGTATCTTTATAAATAAAACGATCTAGAATATGTACGCACAATACATTATATTTATGCACACATTTGATTTTATACACGGATATATATGTACACAATGGAGAATGACCTCATCACATCAGCCTACCACGCCTAAGACGAATTTAAATTTTAGACGACATTTGAAATTTGTTTAGGTTTCAGTTAAACTTTCTTATAGAGTAGACAATTCGTAGTTTAACTTAACTAAACATTTAGATTCTTGATTAATAATGGATATCTAACCGTTAGTAATTAGGAGATGAATGAAAAATAAAAAGGAAAAAAGTGCCAACTCAAACACATCAATAGACCTTGGCTAGTCTAGTATATTATCATTCACTCCCAATTATTATATGATATAAAGATGTTAGAGAAGTTTTGCATAGTGGGAAACTATTTAAATGGTATATAATTTACCAGATATACATACATATAATAAAGTAATGACAGTCTATCAAGTCTATAAGACCTGGATTTTATTTTGGATTGCTTAGTTTGCTTTTTTAATAGATATGACATGTACAAAACTCCAGCTAATTATTTAATATTGATGTGTAAATCAGTATTTAGCTATTCTTTGTAAAAAGTAAACAAAGCTGAAAAATATCAGAACTAATGTCTTTTTTTTTCATTATTCATCTATAATTTTTGTTTGAGAAGTTTTTGCCCAGCATTGTTATATTTACAAGTTTATACTTTTTTATAGACATTTTCAAGATATTTCAATTGGTAATATTTGGTTTTAAAAATCAGATAATTTTTGTAGGACATATATTTTCTGCTAATAACTGGCATTATTAGCAATCTAAAAACTAATTGCTATTTCAGTAAACACAGAAATGTATTTTCTGTTTATTATCAATCACAAAATTCAATTTGATATTAAATTTTTACTATGACCAGTTAGTTGATGATGTCAATTATTGGCAGAATCATATGTCTACCAGTTGTTGTTTTTTTTTTTTTATCAAACATTGTCAATTGAAAGATTGTAAAAGTTTCTATAGATATTTTAAGTTATAATAAATATTACTACACATTAATGTGGTGTTTAATTATACATATATAAACTGGAAATTCTGTAATTTTAAAGTCTCTAATCAAATAGTTGGCTAATAAACATCAATCAATAAAATAAACAAATATTTCATCGAGACCCATGTTTTGATCTAAGAAGTCTTTTTCATGTAGTCTTAAAGATATAAACCAATCCAAATATTACACATACATAATCATCAATATTAATATTAGAACTAAATTATGAATTTATATATAATAAGCAATAACTGCAATATAATTCACTGTAATCAATCATAAATGCAGATATTTTATCATAATCTCAAACAAATCCAAATATATCATTTTATAAACCAACATGTGGATATAGCAATCAGATCATTCTGTTTCCAGTATTAATATTTATCAGGCATTCAATGTTATTTCACTTGAAGTAAATGTAATATAGAGAATGATTGTATTTGGGTGGAGGAGAAAAGATATTAATGCATAATGCTAAATTGGTATTTTTATGTAAAACATTATCCCTATAACTTACATATGCTGTTTAATCAGTCATGACATTTAATACTATAGAATCAAATCATAAGCTGACTTAAAAATGAATCTATTTTTGATATACTAAGATTATAAATAGACTGTAAATCAAATACTATAAAAATAAGAACAAGCACATAAAATGTAAAAATAATAAAATAGCAAACTTAAATTCTATTTTTTATTAACAAAAATAATGTGCATATATTTAATTTTGTATTTTAAATAAGCAAACAAAAAACATATAGTAAACTGTACAAAGATTTAAAAGAAAAACAGAAATTGATTTTTAATTTATTCTATTTAAAACTTTATGATTTCATAGATATCATTACATATTATATAAATATAAGTAAGTATATAAAAATATATTTATTTGAGAATTTATTTAAATCAACTGCTTTGACTAAATATATTTTTTAGCAATTATAATACTGTATTTAAACAGATAAGAAAATAATAGATCTAAAAATGTATTTCATATTTAATGTTTTTATTTATTTTGCACTAAAAAAATAATTATGTTTTCAACTACAACTGGAGTTTTTTATATTTAACTTGAAATAATAGCATGGAGGGGGAGTCCAGAAATTAATTAGTTCAATCCCTTGTTAGAAAAAAAAAAGGGATGAACTTAATTAATTTTTAGATGTCCTTTTCCATGTTTTTATTTGAAATTAAATATAAAAGCCCCAATTGTGGTATGGAGAAACAATTTATTTTAGTACAAAATAAATAAAAGTATTGAGTATAAAATATTTTATATCTGTTATTTAGTTTTTAGCATTAAGATTGTAATCAAAGATTTGTTTTTATTCCAATTGTAAATGATGCTAAAATACTTTTAAAGTTGAAAGTAAAATTATAAATATTAAATCAATATTAAATTAACTTTGTTTACAATATAATTTTGTCACCTATTTACTGCTCTGTAATTAAGAAATTAAGTAATCTACCTCAAATATTTTAGTATCATATTGCATTACCAGTGATATATATCAATTTCAACAAATTCTATTATATATAAATATATTAGTTTATTTATTTATCCAGGTGTTGGAGCAGAGTTTGAGATTTCTAAAAGTAAAATTTGTATTTTTTGCCCTCTGTTGAAAATTTTGCAAAGCTTTTTTTTACAGCTTTAAAATTCACATATATTTATTTTCTAATATTTTATTTTCAAAAAAATTCAAAAAATGGCAGAAAAATCAAATAATTGTTATTACAAAGTAGCTGAAACCATGCAATGATAAGTGGTTATTGTATATTTTGGCAATCTCAAATTTTGCGAGTGTACTTCAAGGAATTGATAGTCTAAAAACTTGATTTTTTGGAAAGTTTACATAGTTGTGTAATAATTATTAAAAATCAAAATTAAATATTATTACATATTTATTTTTTACAGAAATGTTTTATTTTAAAATATAAAAGAACATATTCTTCTAAATATTGATAGTATAAAGATTACGATCATGGAAAACACAGATCTCTAGAAATGAAGTCACTCAGCAGATTGTTATAATATTTAGTGATACTGTAAAAATTACAAAAAAATTTAAACTTTGAAAGTATAAATTGATAGATTTAGTAGTTATTAAAAATTATTTGTTCAGATTTTTAAAACTAAAACAAAGAAGATTTTGTTCATTTTGCAAATTGAGTCACATGAATTTTGATGATGTGATTTGTTTCATTACAATCTCATTTTTAAAATAATTCTGAAACAAATGTGATTTTTAAAAATTTATTTAATTTCTAAACAAAAATATCTATTGAATGAAGTCAAATTTATTATATTCTGATAAATAATAATGGTTTAATATCAAAATAAAAGTTGAAAGCTTAAATCTAGTGATAACAAAGAAATCTGTTAGATTATTAGTGGAGTGCTGAAGGGTTAAACCTTGATTTTAAAATCTTATTCTATCTTAAATAAAAATATTTACAAACAAACAAGAAAACAAAGTTTATAACTTAAATAAAAACATTTAAAAAACATATTTAGATATTCAAGATGTTATACTAATTTTGTTGAAAATTTGAAAAAAAAAATTATGTAATGATATAAAATATTATTCTTGTTCAATTTATTAGTAAACTAGATGTTTTATTGGTAACTGAAAATTCTCAATATAGAATTTTTTTCATTCACCTGCTACATAATCAGTGCAACTATTTCTTTTAAAATTATTTATGAAAGTAATAATAAAGCTAACTTATGAGATTGTACAACTCTGTATAACAATAAAAACAGTAAAATATATTTTCTTAGGAACAAATTATCATATAAAGAGAAAAAAATAGAACATACAAGAAAATATCATAAGTGTGCTAAAAAAATGAATAATTTCTAATTGAATTCATTCAATTATGAAACTGTTTGTAAAACTCTCTAAGATCACATATAAATAAAAAAGCTTACTAGTGATGATAATGAAGTCTTTGACTACACTGTCTTGCACAAAAATACTTTTAGGGTGATTAAATCTGCTTCTAACACATTAAATATATATTATAGATTGGTATGATTTATTTTTAATTTAATATATAACAGTAGCAGCCATTTACAAGGGAATATATTCATGCCAACTTCCAAAAAATACAATCCTAATATGAATATTGTGATGACAATGTAGCCATATATATATATATATATATATATATATATATATATATATATATATATATATATATATATATATATATATATATATATATATATATATATATATATATATATATATATATATATATATGAATAGAACATACTGATGTATTGTTCTACTCATTTGATATTTCATTATGCAGTATTGAAATTGATTGCAGTTAACATTTCTTTCTGTAAGTATTCAATACCTAGTTTAATAGAAGCTATTTTTATAGTCTATCTTTAGATATATCTTTCCAATGATAAAATTTAATATTTCATTTTTTTTTGAGTGTTCTTGATGTAATCTTTATAATGCAATTTGAATCTATCTCTTTCAAGTAAAAGTTTTCAAAGTAACCATGAAATGCTTTTTTAAAAAATATTATATTATTCATTCACTTTACATATATTAATAAAAAAGTGAACTTTTGCATTTAGCAATTACTTTAAATGTCTTATAATCTTATCATCACATTTTTAAAATTTCCTGCCTTAATTAAAAAATTTTAAGCCTTTATATCATGTCCATAAGGGTTCCAACTCTCATACAATATAAATTATGCAAAATAACAGTTTTATATATAACTAATGTAATTGCAGTAACTATATCATAACAATGATATTTCTAACGTTTAATTTGTTAAGAGCAGCAGCAAAATATTGAGAGCCTTTCTATTAATAAGCCATCAAGATAATTAAATTAACTTCACTTCTCAAATTGATTATCATCTAAGCTAAAAGTTTCTAAAAGTTTGTTTTATATAGGATATAATGAGCACAGACTTTCACATGACCCACCAGTCACCACTCTATCTCATGTCACTGATACACCTGAACACATATATGTTGAAAAGATAAATAATCACCAACATACATATTTCATGTTAAACCAGATATCATCAGTTGGTCCAGATTATCATCTCTACACATATATGCAATAAGTGCTCAGATATATATTAAGATAGACAATCTTCATACTTTAATGGACAGGCTTCAATCCAACTCTTCAATTGTCCATCCAATTGAAAATCTGATGATGGAATACTCAAAGACCACTCTGAGGCCAAGATTCTTGTCACATTCATGTTGACCTAAAGTCAATCTGATCTCTCATGTACAGCTCATAAAAGATTTGTATTTTTTGAATATAAATTTCTAAACTAAATTTTTAGACATTGCTATATAGTATACTTTACTATATAGCAGGGATTGTAAAGACATTAGTCATGGTCAACTTGTGTATTACTAAGAAATTTTGGTAGCAACCTAAATTGATGCTAAAATTATTCTTAAATAACTATAATCTAAAAAAATACATATTTCATGCATATGAGATTACTACAAACAATAATCAGACTTTCATTATTGAGATAGCTTGTGTAGTCAGGCAAGATAGCTCATGAATAATACATCATAATTTATATGTCAATTACAAATTTATCACCTTAAATATGTTTATTTCATAACTACAAAGATAAAATAGGCTGTGTTGAATATCATTCAGGCAATCACAAAGATGATAAATATGATTTTTTTCTCTGATGGGTGCATAGATTTAAGTTTTGATAAAAGTTTTCAGTAAAAACTGAATTGCAAAATCAAAAATTAAACGATAAGCCACAATTAATTAGATAATATTTATATTTTATGAAACCTATTATTAAACCTAAATCATCAATAATTGTACCATTTTATATGAATCATGTGTTAACAAAACACAAAAAATCTTTTGCAGAAGGAGAAATAATAAAAAAAAAAGCATTTCTAAAAGCCAACAATTCATTATTTGATTTATTTAAGAGCAAAAAAATTATTTTCACAATTATAAATATACAACTTTCTTGTAGAACTGTCACACCCATTCTTGTCTCACAAAAGAATACTTAGAATCTGTGCAAGAATAAAGATTACTAATTATATGTCCAGATATTCTAGATAGTAGACAGAATGCAGTGCAAATCCTTCATGACTCAACTTTTTGTTGAATATTAAATTTTTTGATAATAAATTAATATTATTTGTAATATTTGACATTATTGATAATAATGATTATTATAAATTATTACATTTTATTGTGTGAGTGTTGAATATGATACATGGGAAAAATTACCAGCAGATATTGCTCTTCTAAAATATGTCCACCTTTGTTTCAAGGATTGTGTTTTTGACTTTATAATGATAACACAATTATCAGCATCTTTTAATGCAGAAAATAAGAAAATAAAGTTTTGTTTTGATTTCAATTGATTCAAATTAAAAATTCCATAATTAAATCTTGATTACATCTTGATTCCTGATTCATGAAGACAACTACGAACAGTTCCAAAGACCACTCCCATAATAACTGAAAACAAAGTTGGTTCAATTACTCATCCTTGTTTAGAACTAGTTTTTTATACATCAATTCTATTTACCTATAGTAATAACACTTTTTTATTATTCTCTCATTTTATAGACTCTCAACTAATTTTAAATAGTACTTTAGATCTGTTCACTTAATCGAATCAAATTTTTTTTACTAAATCAATAAAAACAACATATAAAGAACTATTTTATTCTTGTTTCTCTCTCCACCTCTTTCACACACACGCATATATTCAATTAATGATTTAGCTGTAAAGTTAGCTATCCAACAAACAACAAAACTAATTTCTATTTTATGTTATTATTATTTTCAACATTTGTGCTTTCCAAACACTAACTTTAAATAAGAGATCTATATAATTGAAGTCTTTTTAGAAAGTTTTATATTAAAGAAGTTAATATATTCATTCTATTTTACAAAGTTGATTCTTGCAATAACTTTTGTTACTGTTACAACAAACTTTGTTTATTCTTTAGGAGTGCGCATAGTCTGTTTTTTTTTAGCATGACTGAAATCTTTAAAAAATAGAAGTAAATTTTTAGAAACTTAGTATTGATTAAAAATTAACCGTGCAGTACTAGAAAAAAAAAGACTTGAATAGTAAATTTAAGTCTTTTTTGCTTGAAAATGTTTTAGAAGTTGTTGACTCTTGTATTTTAATATTAGGCCCATAGTCAAATAATAATAATATTACAACAGATATCTAATTAAATATATAAAATGTTGAAAAACAAACCAGTTTTCAAATTCTTGATATTTGTATTACGAATGAGAATTTTTTTTTTTTTTTTGCAATCATACAGAAACACAAATACACACATTATCTCTGCAGCTAGCAAACAAAATTAAATATTAAATAAAGCAAAACTCTCTCCATACAGTAGTGCCACCCTGTGCCAAACAGAATAATCAATGGATGCCAAAGGCTTGTGCATAAAATCCCTATCCAGTGCCTACTCATCCAATATCCCCAGACTAATTTTTGGCTTGCGGCCATCGTCAGTGAGGAGCCTTGGATCTGAAAGCACTGCACCTAGATCTTAAATGAGTAGGCACTAGATATGGATTTTATGCACAAAACTTCTGGCATCCATTAATTACTCTGTTTGGCACAGGGTAAACTACTGTATGGAGATAGTTTTGCCTTGTTTAATAACAATTATGTGCTAGTATAAGAGATGGTGTCCATGTGAAAATTAAATATTACACATGTATTCTAGAATTTCCAAGCTTTTAGTCTAGTTGATGAAAGTTTAAAACATAATATAGACAGGAAAAAGTTGATTTCTGAGATTATCATTCAGAGACTATCATCAAGCAACATGTCCAAAATTACATCCTTTAATTGACAACTAAAAATGCATGCATGTATAATTAACATTTGCACTGAAAAACCATATACAGTGCTGCACTAAGCACATTCACCTTACATAATGATAATCAATATATAAAACTTGGTTTCAATTAGTCTTATGACTTTTCTTTAAGAAAGCAAGTGCAAATATTGGTCAGTAAAATGACAATAGATAAAACAAAAATAAAAAATTGCTTGATTTATTACCCTCCAAAAATTTGTAAGCTTGGTGAGAAATTCCTTCTCCTTCATTGCCCTTCCATAGGGTAGGTGCAAAATGGTGGAAAAATCTTGCCCTGCATTAAAATACTTTCCTAAGTAAACATACTTTTTATTTTCAAAACAATCAATTAAATTAGAAGGTTTGAGCTGATAATTAGTAATATTTTATTGTTAGTTTTACTGATGACAATTTATCACATATTGGGCATTATCAGCAGTGCATTGGTAAACAACTGAAAGTTAAAAATGCTATGGTTAAAGGTGCCTACAGTATTAGAAATGACATAGGACAGAAACTTGTGAAGTTTGCCAAAAATAAAGTTTTATATTATGAATTGACCATGGAAGCATCCAAATGAAGATACACTAGAATTAAAATATATTTTGACCAACAGAAAATATACATTTCATGTTTGTAATATTCTTAATAAATTCAACACAGGAACTGATTATCAATTAGTGAGATGCATGTTAATGTAAAACTAGAAAGATAAAAATTATTAATAAAAACAGCATTCCCAGCTGATAATCCTAAACTTCAGAATTATTTCAATGAGTTTGAATATGAACTTGAAAATCATTTAAAAATATTAATATTGATTTTGAAGATGATTCATATTCAGAACTCCAGAATCAATAGGAAGATAATTGGTACACTATTAAAAATTACAACAAAAATAGTTATTAAAAAAAGCAGTAATTGCTCAGAAAAATTCTACTTCATTAAAAAAAATGAATATCTAAAGTTTTATAAATTGTCATGAAAAAGACTTAATAATAATATAAAAAAATATAATTGTGAATTAACAAAGAAAGTTATAGAAGAGAATAAAAAATGTCAAAAACACATTTTAGCAATTAAAAGAAAAGATAGAATTATTTGTAAAAAAAAAAGATGTCATTATTACATGGGGAGAAGTGTTTTATATATATATATATATATATATATATATATATATATATATATATATATATATATATATATATATATATATATATATATATATATATATATATATATAAAATACATAACAATAAAAAAAAGAGTATATCCTACAATTTCTACATTTTCTGAATTTCCCAACTTTTTATTTGAAAAAGTGAGACATGCAATAAAATCTATGCAGAAGAAAAAAGCTTCAGGTAATGATGAAAATACAATAAATATATTAAAAGAAACAGATAAAAAAATAGAAAAATTGTTGGCAAGGTTATGTATCAAATGTCAAAAAGATAAAGATATATTGAATGATTGGACGAATGGAATAATAATATTAATATTTTAAAAAAGATAATAAATAAGATATCAAAAATTAAAAAAAAAAACTACCATTCTATTATCAGTTTTATACATTTTTTTTTTACAAAGATAATTACAATTTATCTACAGGAAACTTTGAATTTTAACCAAGCAGAAAATTAAATTGGATATATAAGTGGGTTTAGCATAATTGATCACATCCAAATACTGAAACAGGTTCTAGAAAAGAACAATGGATATGTGTTGGCATTACATTTTTAATTTGTAGATTATGAAAAGACATGTGATTTTAACAGTGTTTTTTCAGGATTAAAACATTAGATCATCAAGATATAAATAAGGAATATTTTCATATTCCAAAAAATATCAATATGTAACAACAATTATCATGATACTAAAAAAAAATAATACTGAGAAAATTGTATAAAAGAGTCACTCCACCTCTTCCAATTTTGTTACAGTAGTTTTACAATAAGTATTTTATGATTTAAAATGAAAAAAACCTAATAAAGATTATTTAAATCATATTGATATTACAGATAATGTGGTTTCTTTTGCAAATAATGTTTCAGTATTTCAAAAAATGTAATAGTTATTGGATGAAAGTTAGAAAGTAGGACTATAAAAAATAAAAGTAAAGTTTGGTAACTTCATAAACTTTACTTTTTTCTTATTATTTTGTAATTCAATACAGATCATAGTTTACTACAATGGACTTTCTCAAAAAAAAAGAAAATTAAGATTGATATTGACTTTACAACTATAAATATCTTTACCAGATTATTAATACAGATGGGAATATAACAGATAAAAATTAATCATAGAATTAAACTTGAATGGAATGCTTGTGATAGAAATAACTTAATAATAAAAACAAATAGCTCTATATATTTGAGAAAGGAGGTTTTATATGTTTAACCAGTTCTTGTTTATGAATCTGGCCTTGCTATATGGAGACTTTAGACAACTCAACATAGTATAAAGAGATTATGTTAGGAGTAAAAATGAAATACATGGGTTTATGAACAAATAGGTATTACTGACAACATTAAAATAATTTAGAGCATGTAACTGTGCTTAATGTATTATTAGAAATGATGGTAATAGATTAATAGATGAAATCAAAAACTGGATTCCAAGAAAGTGTAAAAACAGGAAGACAGCCCATGTGAGATGAGTGGATAAAGTAAAAACATGGGCAGGTGTGATATGAATAAGAGTGGTTAGAGATTGGAGAAAATGATTTAAATTTGGAGAAGTTATTATGGTAATATGGATAAATAATCATTGTAAATGATGATGACAATATAAAAATACATATTTAGTATCATTTGAAATACTAAAAAAATGTTTTGATGTATTTTTTATTATAATAGTGATCAATAGAAAGAAACGTCTACAGTAGAAAGAGATATAAATAATTATAAACTCTTGTGCTATTTTATAAAGAAAATGTAAGATATTTCAGTTTTAGTACAATTTAATTTTCAATGCAAAATGAAAAGAAGTTGATTAATTTCTTACCTAATAAATATGTTCAAAAATGCTTATGTATATTAGCGAAGGATATTGTTGTGAATAAGCACTAACTGAAAAAATATGGTTATTATTCAAGTTTATACAATGTTTAACTTTAAATAAAAGGTATATCAAACTTAAAGTCTAATCTTTGTTTTATCCAGATGTAAACAGCAGTGATAACATTTTAAAATAATGAATATGCCAGTAAGATTTCAGATATCATTATCATTTTATCAATTACCTTTCATATTATTTATGATTCAATAATACAGATGTTTTGTAAATATATTAAATAACCTCTATATTATCACATATTCTTTTAAATTCATATAAATAAAGATACAATAAAAGACAAATGACCCCAAGATGCATTTTGTATGCTGATCCATCAGTTAGTTGATGTATATATCTACTAATTAATCATATTTTTCAGAGTTACAAGACAAGTAAACAAAATAAATAAACAACCTACAGCTTCTGCACATATATAGATTAATACTCTTTAGAACAATGTTTTAGTTTGGATTCAAGTCTCATATTTACATAAGGCTTCAGTAATATCTGATTCTTGCATTCGCAATCTTAATTTTTTTATAAAAAAAATACAAAAATGTAAATATCGATTATAATATTTTCGTGTGTATTTTTTTATTATTATTATTATTATTATTATTATTATTATTATTATTATTATTATTATTATTATTATTATTATTATTATTATTATTATTATCATCATCATCATTATTAAACTAGAAAAGATAATAATCATAATTACAAATCAAATTATAGAATTATTTTACAGACACACACAAATAGTATAAAAGAAAATCTACATTTTTCCTTAATATTAAAGACTAATCTTATTACTTTTGATATCATTGTCTAATCAGCAATATTTTTTTTCAAAACGCATATGAAGGGATATTTATTTCAATAACTTCATTAACATACTTTCATTCCTGCACCAATGTTGACATATTATTTAAATATTCAATTGAGAAGTAGACTTTATATTTCTGTTACTCTGTTATTTCTAATAAATCCAACTCAAACTATATGGGCTTATATTAATGGTTTGGGTATCAAATGAGATACTGGCACTATCTCTTTTCTTTACAAATAATTCATTATCTAAACTACTTGTTTAGATGCATTATTTTTTTTGCTGTAAGTTAATTAATCTCTTTCTTAGTGACTTTGTAAGAATATTTATTTAGACATGGGATGATTTTTCAAAGCTTTTTGAATAGTGATAATGGATTTATTTTCTAAAAAATAGTTAATTTTTTGTAATCCAATTTTTATAGCACTGCATGTTAATTATCTTACAGAATCATTAATAAAGTAACATAATTTAGCAGCAAAGTAAAGATATCACTTTTAAATTTTACATTTTTTCAAGACAATTCTTAGACATGTTTTTCATCCAGAAAAAGTTATATGTCTCCCCTTCTTACATTTCAGTAATTAGATAAGTAGGAATAGAAAGTTGTTTTTTATTACATTTTAAAAGAATGACAAAATGTTTGTTGCAAAAAAAAATATATTTTTTTGTAATAACATTTTTAATTATATATTAACTCCTTCATGTCTTGCTTTTTTCTTCTCACATTTACAATATGTAATTTCAAAATTTTATATTTTAATCTTAATGTTAAAACCTTTATATAATATTATTAATCAATAAATTGGATTTGATATGTTAAAACTTTAACTTTATAAATGAAAATTTTTTTTAAAAATTATATTTAAACTTGAAATATAAAAATGATATGAAAATATAAAATATATAATGACATAAGCTATTGTAAAAAAATAATAAATTATTTGACTAACCAATTCCAATTTTAAATCTGAATGAATTATTATAATGTACCAGTCGAAAAACCCACCCAAAAAAACTGCAAGTCGGATCCAAACTCAGCTGAACCAAACTGAATTCAAACCCAACTCAACAGCTCAGATTAGTAGAAATCTAAATCGATGGCACAGTGCTATGTGCCAAGAAACCCCTGAACTGACACTAATATCTGATAATAAACTGAATAAAAATAAATTTAAATCGAATCATATGTATATGTTCGGGTTGCCAACACAGACAGTAAGTATTAACATTAAAATAATTATGAAAGAATTAAGAACTAAGAAACCAAGTGTGTTTAGAAAATATTTAGTAATAATAATTTGTTTGGTTTGAATTTTAAATAAAGATTAAATTAATTAATTCTAGTCCTTAAATAAAGTTTATAATTATAATACGAGTGGTGGTCCTTATTATATGCCAATGAATAATACGCAATATTTGAAAGTCTATGTCTATGCCCCCAACAAGAAAATAAAGGCAGATAAAGGTATTCATTTGTAAAGGAAATTATTACTCTAATTTTTTATGAAAGAATGTGATATTTATTTTCACATTTGCAAATCCATTCATGAAGAGCAAGATACATATTTTAGGGCATAACTTTAATCTTTATTGGAAAACTTATTTAATTAAATATAACTGAGAATTTGTTTGACTTTAATTGAAATCACTTCGTCATGAATTACGAGCATCAGAGCGGGCTTTACTGGAACAGAGAGGTAACGGTGCTGACTAATTATGAGCTATAAAATAAAATTGAAAGATAATAGCTAGTCGATAATCAAAGTCCTATGGTGGCTTGTGTCTGACAAGTCTTATGACCTTTGACTAATGTGAACAGGAGAGGAAGTGCTTTCTTTCTCGATAATTTAAAATAACAGAAATATGATCACCGACCAGCCTAATGGAGTGGAAGATTGCCCTACGTCAGCAACGTTTGAAGATGATGACTTGATAGTCATCGTTTGAATACTAAAACCCATATAGAATGCTCTACATAATGACTTGATTAATTAATTAAAGTCAAATGAGCTTTTAACGAAAACTATTTTAAAGTATTTGTAAATTCTATTAATTATGCCCCAATCATCATGCCCTTCCTGAATCTTAAATAGAAAATAACAAAGTTGAATTAGAATATATTTATTTAATTCCTTTATCGGCCCTTTGCAAAAAAACATTTTAAGATTATATTTGAATAAATATACATTGGTGAATACGAGAAAATAGCTGAGGCATAGATTGGAAGTGGAGCTAATAATTTATTATTAGCCAATTATAAAAATAACAAACATTTAATAATTTCTTTCATCTCGATGCTTAATAGAACTGTATAAATTTAATTCTAATGGGAGAGAATTATTATCAGATTTAATATTATATTATTTGCATGAGGCAAATAGAATAAAGGAGCTCATCGAGTTGAAGGATTATTGGCATATAATTAAAAATAAACAACATTAATAAATCACACAATAAATATATATAATATAGTAAATGAACCACCAGGCAAGAAGGGAGAAAGTTAAATTTAAAGACTAGAGATTGAGAGCATTACGATATAATTTACAATAGCATAAATAAGGGTTTTATAAAGATTATTACATGATAAATGAGAAGAGCTCTTAAAGGGAGTGTAAAGTATAGTTTGGAAACTGGCCAGAAAGCTTAAGGTTCATTATGGAAATATATTACCCGTTTCTGCCGGGGCTGGTTCCCTTAGGTTACACGTCTGAGTTGGTAAGAAACATAGGCATGCATTTAGTTGATTACTGGAACAGCATTTTAGTGGCTTTTCATAATTTTGGCAGCATGATTGGTCCAGAAAAGATTTAGCAGCTCCATTGAAGATTTTCCAGGGACTTCAGGAACCGATAGCCAGATTCCTGATGTTTTAGCCCTTCACCATGATCAAAACATTATTTAAACTTATGATTTTTAAATGCATAGAGTTCACTGCACTTCTCTACAACAAAGATGGCTTTTCTCCAAACTTTTCAGAGCTATATATCCTGTCCTCTGACGCCTTCAGGCTAGCACTTCTTTCATTATCAATATTTTTAGATTTACTGGTTGTTTTTAGATACATTCCCTCAATAAAGCTTTCAAACTCATTAACTTGAATTCATTTTCTAATTAGAAAATGAATTCTTAAAATCAGAAATGATTTTAATTAGGGAATCGTTATCTTTTTTTCTAATTAATAAAACTTTAACTGTTGTTTTTGGAAAGGGAAAATCTGAAAGTTTATCGAAAGAATGTAGCTTTTAATCAATAAAACTTTAGAAAATTATTTAAAAATAAAATCAAACATTCCCGATGCAATGAAACTTTCGAACAATTATATACATTTAAAATTTACAAATATATACGCACAATCCGTGCAGTTATAATATATAAATTCATGAATAATTCTATCATGAATTTATTAATAGAATTGGTCAATTTAAATCTGAAACTAATTAATTTTAATATGCATTTATGAAATAAGTTATTCTTTGTGGAAATTAGCATGGATTGAACATATAAAGCCCCATTGCATCGGAAATTTAAGGTTAGTACTAGGGTTTAAAGTGGGCTTATGGCTAGATATCATGAAGCTAGGATCAAACTCAGATCTGACTGCTTCAATAAACACATAAAAAAATCTATAAAGTATCTATTTGATATTGATAATTGTACTTCTATTTATTGAATGATCACAATAAAAGTAGAACAATCTCTGATTGACAGACATCTGGCATAATATGAATACCATAATTATTTCTGCTTCCAGTTTGATATTATTCAAGTTTCTTAACATGTGTTTTTAAAAATGAAATATGCTTTACAAAAATCTAAGTGGAAATATAAATATGTTTTATTTTTAATAATTTTCACAAAAATATTTTATAAAAATAATTAAATACACTATGAAATTATGCAATTATTTTTTCTTTCTATTTTAAAGAATATATTAAGCAACCATTCCACCTGTAATTTGTCAGACACTTTTCTATTTATATTCTGTAGACATTTTTAAAGTGTAATATTGATTTATTATTTATAAAACATACAAAGACATCACTAGCCCAATGATCACTTCAACTTTTTATCTACAAAAGACCAAAAAAGTTATTTAAAGCTAAAGCACCATCACAATACTCTGTGAGAAACTGCACTAAGTAACCAGAAGATTAAAGCCAGAAAATTTTTTTTTTTAAATTCTTATAGTAAAAATTATTATTTTATTTTATTTTTTATAAAATGTTCAAAAATTATAAAATATTAACCATATACCACGTTTGCACACTCACCCCTCCATCTTCTATACATATAAACACTTTAAGAGCATCTATATGTTAATAGTGAAAGAAAATAATTATTAATTTTGATCCATTACTGATTATCATAAAATGTTAATATGAAAATAAATGCATTATATATGTGTGTGTGTGCGCGTGCGCGTGTGTGTGTAATCTTTATTTTCACCTGGATACATTTTTTCTTTTTTTTTTTAAATATGAACCACTATTTTGACGTAAATGCATCTTGTTATAAAATATATACATATCTACAACCAGAAATAATATAATTACTTTAAGAAGAGTATATTTTTAAAATGCAATTTACAATGCAGTTTAGCATGAAAGATAAAAAATCCTGAATTTATTTTTAGCTGAATAAAATAAATTTAAGAAATGGTAGTATGGTCAACTGAGTATAAATGCTGTATTCAATGTGAAATTTGGAAGATTGAATATTGTATGATCTCCTGAACAACTAACAATATGATTGTTAAGTATTAGACTATTGTCAATCATAAATTTTACAGAAAATATATATAAATTTTTTGAGCAGTTAATCAATGAGAACATAAAAACAAAATGCAAAAATATTATACATAAATACAAGAAAGTTGAAGATTGCTTAATTGCATATGCCAATACATTTTTCAGTTATCATGGGCCAAATTTTTTCATAAAAAAATATTCTTTTCTTATAGATGTTGTGCCTAGTGAAATGAAAGAATTTCAATGATTTTTCACTTTATAATAAATTGTCATTTTTCCATAAAATTTTTGGATAGTGAATATGTTAATTTAATGAACATTGAATTGTGTTGCTATGACAATGATAATATTAATATAAAATTGTTTATTATTAATTGTATTGTAAAATTGTAAATGTTTTGTTTTTGTTATTGCATTCATAATAGTAAACTATAAATAATACAAATAAATGATAAATATTTCTAATACATTTGTTCTTTTTATTTGTATAACAGTATACTAAGGAAATATGTATAAAATATATTTTCACTGTAATATATTAAAAATGTGATATAGATTGTTTAATTTTTGTTAAAATAAAAAAACAAGGTGTTTTTATTGAGAAATGTACATATAGAGTATTGATATACTTATACTGACATCAGTGAAAAATGTTATAAATAGAACTGAATAATTTAAACTCATTCTCTCTCTTGTTTCAGCTTTAAATAGAAGCACATATAAACTTCTTTATGTGATTTTTAAGATTTATTTTAAAAATATATAATTAATTAAACAAAATAGAGAGGTAAGAATCAACATTATTTTCCCTTGAACCAGGCAGCATATTAATTTTTTTTATGGTAAAATGACAATTTATTATAAAAGGAAAAAATATTGCAATTGTTTTATTACAATATAAACCATCAAAAAAATTTTATCCTTTAAAATGGATGTTACCTATATTTTAAATACAGAATATAAACTTTAGAATGTGCACAAGAATCATTTCTACCTGCCTGTATATAAACTTCAGAATGTGTACAAGAATCATATCTACCTGCCTGTGTAATTTTATTAGATTGATTAATCAATTTTATCTAAGATATGAATCAGTTTATTTTGCTTTCATATTATCCTATATAAAGCTAGCATCTATTTATTTGTAATATTTAGAAATAATAATTGTTCATGAAAGGATATCTCTTCAAATCATTATGAATATAAACTAATACACCTGGGTCTCCTTTTACGCAGACTTATTTAACGCGATTTTGAAATTACGCGATTCATGTTTCTTTGGAAGTCGAACTCCGATAATGCGCTATTACTTTAAATAATAAATTTTGTGCACTTATGTCATATTGAAAGTAATAGCACATTATTGGAATTCGACTTTCATCTTAGTAATTTCAATATTTTCAGTGCTTTATAATAGTAAGATTGTATGCACTAGTGAAATTAAAATCATGATTTCCACATTTTATGTATACACACATTAAATTTTACATCTTTATTATAATGTAAATTTTTTCAAACATTATGCGTGTTAATTTTGCATTTTAAATCACATTCTGTTTTTGCTTTTTAAAAAAGAATGTAATCAATTATTAATCATTTAGTGTTCGCAAGTTTATTTTTAAAAGGTGAGTAATAGCAGTGGGCACACTTAAATTTGACAATTAAAAATTAAAATCTAATTTCTAATTGTAATTAACAATTTAAAAATTACTTACGGCAACTTGAAATTATTGTGATATGAAACGTAATTTGATTTTTAAATGGAATTGAAAATTAAAAAATTAAAGACAAAAATAAGAATTTAATTTTTAGTTGTTCGTTTCATAAACAATTAATAAAATCATCATCTCAAAGATTAATTACTAATTACATTGTCACCAGAAAACCATTAACACAACATGAGTGTGAAGTTGGTGCTAGTTGTATTTCCTCTTGTGAAGAATCTGATTTTTTACCAGTTTGCAAACGAACCTGTTTATTGGCAAATAGCAATAATAATTAAAATGTGTATAAAAAATGTAAATTACTGTACTGTAAATTATGCATAAAAATATATCATTTTGAATAAAATTAAATATTATAGTTCAAAAAAGTTTGTCTTGTATCAATTTTTTCCAAATTTGAAATTTTTTATTAGTCATATTTTATTTTCTTATTTTTTTTTTTGCGCGAATTTTAAAGTAATTTTACATTGGTGCTTTGCTTTTATGCGACTTTTGAAAAATCATAGTCCATATCCCCCCTTTTTCAAGGTAAGTTACATCTATTTTTGCATGATTTCATTTGCACGTGTTTTCTGAGGAACCTATCTATCGTGTAAAACGAGACCCAGGTGTACTTATGTGTGGAATATCATATAAATCAAATAAT
Source organism: Epiperipatus broadwayi (assembly GCA_028023455.1). Taxonomy (NCBI): domain Eukaryota; kingdom Metazoa; phylum Onychophora; class Udeonychophora; order Euonychophora; family Peripatidae; genus Epiperipatus; species Epiperipatus broadwayi. The sequence goes on from JAQFVV010006888.1 coordinate 157,722, forward strand.
CATTATTTGAAAGAATTATATATATATATATATATATTGTACCATTTATATATAAATGGTACAAAAGTATTAACATTTGAAAATCTTAAATAATTTTTTGTTTGTCATTTATTTTTTCAAAGTAGGGGTATAAATTTATATATATACAATTAGGATTATATATTTTTTAAAAATGAATACGAACAGAGTCACATTGTTAATCAAGATAAAATCTGAAGGCAAGTAATTTTAATTATAGAAAGAAAAACAAATGCTAATTGCCTTTAATCAAAGATGTCCACTGAGGGAGTTATCAGAAATGAAGTTTGCAAATCAAAATTCCAAAGAAATGTTAAAAAGTAATTTGGTAAAAAATTAAAGAGAAATATCAGAATAGAATATGTGCAATAGATAAAAATTCATAGGATATAAAAGAAAATAGAGTGTTGGAGATTAGTTTGTCTGTCTTTTTTTGATTGTGGGAGAGTCAATGCTTGAGTTGAGATGAAATTCATATTGTCCCAAGTGAAGCCACAGTAGAAATGTTTCATCAGAGATTTATTTGTGTGTTAAACTGTCATGCAATGTCTGAGTAGAAATAGAGCATCCACCAATATGTCCTTTCTATATAAAATCTAAACCAATGCCCTGATTTGAACTGTTGTCTTTCCTAAACCAGAAGCTGAATAACTTTTCAAGAACAAAACTCATATTGTAAGCTACAGATTTCTTTGACACAAAACAATGCATGGTACCTTATTAGATAATATTACTACTACAAAGAAACTTACTGGGAACTTAAATTATTATACTATATGAGAGTGTTTAACATAATCTTAGAGTGAACTCATTGTTAAAAATAAAGACAGTAAAAAACTGAAAGTTTGAGAAGTGAATGGACCCATGATAATGTGAGTGATTAAGTGAAATTAATAGTCCACATAAAATATTATTTGCTTATGATATATCCGATCTCTTTAATATGTGTGTGTTTCTTTTAATACTTATTTATTATTAAATTTATACATAGATTTTAATAATATCATTTTCATGGTGTAATCTGTTCATTGTATATCTATTTGTTTTTAATTATTCAGTTATGCCAACTAACTATTTTGGGAGTATTTATGTTTTCAATGCCAATACTACTTTATAATCTATGAACCTAGGAAATTACTATAAAACAAAAGAAAATAGAGAAACTAAGCCTCCAAAATTAATTGAAACAATTACATTTATTAATTACCCTGGGACAGTTGGTTATATAATTAACTAAATAAATTAAAAACTGATGCATTTGAGTAATTAGATAATAAATCATAACAAAACTGATAATGAATTAGGCAAGTTAATCTGGAAATGTAATTATGTTCTGTGAAGCTGACTAACATCAAGAATGAATAAATGCAGACATGGCTTGGTTAACAAATGTATTTGCAATTTATAATGTATAAAGCCTAAATTAATCAGAAATGGTACAATATATATATATATATATATATATATATATATATATATATATATATATATATATATATATATATATATATATATATATATATATATATATATATATATATATATATGACATCAGAATTAATAAAATGTATTTGAATTTAAAAGTTTTCATGAATATATTATAATTTTTTTGGAACAAGGATATACTATTGGACTGTACTTTGAAATAGACATCAGAATTGTGATGCCATTCTGAAAATACAGTATTCAATGACTCTCTTTCAGGTTGTTTTTTTTTTACATTTATCATTGATATATATATATATATATATAGCATTTATCGATAAATAGTATATAATTTTAAATTAAATTGTAATCTATTTATATACCAAAATGTAAAAGAATTATATTTTTCTAAGTTTATATTTATATCTTGTGGCATAGTAATTATTATTTTAATATGTAGAAAGATTCATTTTTTTATTTATTGATTTTAAATTAACTTCAGATATATCACATATTACAAATTCAAAAAATGATTTTATCACAATAAAGTATCCACTTTATTTCATTCTCTTAAATTTATATTAACAAATAACTAGATCCATCTTTGCTTTTAATATATATATATATATATATATATATATATATATATAAAAGCTCTTCCGATCTAGTTAATATATATATATATATATATATATATATATATATTAACTCTTGTATCTTGGAAAGTATGAACATTCTGCAACATATTTGGATTAATAGACATATATGTTTCATATTCAGTAATAAATTATTGGAGATTAATATGTAATCACATATTTAAATGTAGAATTAATGTCAGTTGATGATCTATTGTACAGATCACAGGTGTACACATTGATTGTTCACAATGTGTTCATCATATATATATATATAATTTTAATTTAATTTAAAACAAATAAGCTTGTCTGATTATTGTCCAATTGTGCAATATGGATTCACTGATTAATAAAATTTGGGTAAGACAAGATGAACTGACTATATTTGTAAAATTTATTTGAAGTAACCATATCATGTATAATCCAGAAATCAAATCCCAGGATTGGTGAGTATGGTTATATTATTTTTTGTATTGAATTCAATAGTTATTACCTGAATGGATATAAACTTTATATGGTAATCATAATTAAATATTTTCATGTTTTATATATTTTATATAAATTACTATTGACAAGAGAGGTACTCTATTGAGCTTATAGGTCGTCAATAAGATCTTAATCTTATTCAATTATAAATGTTATAGTAGTATATTTTCTTCTGTTATAAATCAGTATGATTTGCTTTATCTACATTTAAATTTAGTTGATGCATTGTCAGTCCCATTAAATGCTAATAATTTATTTATATGTTTTGATTATTATAATATATACTTTTAATAATTTAGTTACAAGAGATTTAAAATAAATTGATGTGATTAGTTAATTGTACTTAAGTAAATACCCAATAGAAATCTATTGTTTCTTTGATATACTGGTAGATTCAAGATTAACTTATAGACTTACCGATATTAAATCATTAAGTATTTTATCTTGTTATATAGTTAATATGATTAGTAAGAGTCAATTAGTATATGAGTATATCATAGTTGTGTTAATAGTATTTATCACTTTTTTAAACTAGGATTTAAAATTAATTATTGGGTTATATATTGTACCAATATTGTGTTGGCATATAATAATTTTGTTTAAAAAAATTATTAAAATAAAAATCTTTTGTAAAAGAAAAAGTAAAATTAAAAGTTTAAGAGTTATTGAGATAAAAGTTACAATTAATTCATTAAAAGGGGGGAGGGATAGTTTGCTCTAGAAACAAACTAAAAGTTTCATAAAAGAAGTTAAAGAGTTTTTTATTATTATTATTAGTTAAAATGTAACGTAAAGTTTAAAAAATATAAATCTCTTTTCATTCACGTTTATTAGAATAAATTATACATGTGTGTAAATGTAAGCTTGTTAATAAAATATATAATAAATGCATGTATATGTGCATGTTAAAATCATATTGGAAAAAACACATGAAAATAAATATTAAAACGAAATAAAGGAAAAAAATTATTTAAAAACACAGCGATGGCTACTAATTAAAGATAGAAAAACAACATGTTTGCATGGCTACTAATTAAATGATCTTCAAAAACACGTAATTAAAGATTATCAAAGGAATTTTGACAACAGATATTGCCACAAGATATCAAAAATGACAACATGTTGTATGTATAAATAGCCAATTTGTTATTGAACAGTTAGTCAAGTTTGAGTTGCATTAAAGTCAAGTTAGTGGCATTGAGATAACAGCAGTACAATCTATCAGTGAGTCATATCAGAATGCAGTGTTAAAACTTAGGAAAACATACGACTTTCTCCAGCCTTAAGTCTGATGAAACATCCAACTACCAGATAAAACTGATGCCTGTGTAACAACCTGAAAATGCTCAATATCTAATTGTCTTAAAGAAATGCCTCGGAATAATCAGCTCCACCAAGAAACTTCAAATCTAACTGGTTAGAAATACTTCATCAGAAGCAGCAAACAGCAAGAAGTATCCACGTTCAAAATCCTAGATAAAACATGTTTATTTTTAAAGTCGCCATGCATTCGTTAAGCTCCAAGAGTCAAGTTTAAGAACTCTATAGCATACATAAATGAACTATTATTATGTGTGCTTAAAATGTTGTGTGGGTTCATACATTTATATATATATTGATTTCATTGTATTTTTGTATTTCAAATATTATTTAATGCTTTCTCATAATATATCATAGTGTGTTAATTTAAAATATGCATGTGTTATATTAGATTGATAAAATATTAAAATTAATTAATCGATGTTAATTAAAATAAATCGTCTTTATAAACTTAAATCTTTATTTGTCAGTCAATTCTTTTCACCACTAATTAAAACTCTATTTTGTTATTGATTACAAGTAGCTGAGCTAGTTAAGGGATTTTTCGAGTGCTGGATTATGGGCCTACTGTCCGAACATGTTAGTCTTAGACTAGCTGGCACCCGAGCTTTACTCCAAAACAAATAACGTGTTTGGATAGTAAGGGTTTGAATCTAGCAGCCGAAGTGGGCCACAATCTGGAAATGTGATTGTGTTATGCATTGCATAGCTTGATCTGATCGTGGGTATTGTTGACATCTAAAGCTATCAATAATATTTTCCATTTTGCTTGAATGTGCCAGTTCGATCACATAATATTTATAATTAAATAAGATTATATATGTATTAGAAACCAGCTAAACCATTTGCAGTGTAAATAAGATCTTCTGCAGATTGAAACCGGTACATAATGTCATAACCAACATGGGCCGAACCTGACATAAATGACAGCTAATTAATTACTTTGTTCTTGTTTGAAATTTTTTTTAAAGAAAGCTAAATTATGTATTAAACCACCAAACATCACATGATCACCAACTCTATATTAGCTCATAATTGTTGTAAACAAAGGTAAACCTCTTCATACAGTAGTGCCACCCTGTGCCAAACAGAGTAATCAATGGATGCCAGAAGGCTTGTGCATAAAATCCCTATCTAGTGCCTAATCATCCAATATCCCCAGACTAGTTTCTGGCTTGTGGCAATCATCAGTGAGGAGCCTTGGATCTGAGAGCACTGCACCTAAATCTTAGGATCTAATGCTGGAGGGTTGCATTAGATCCTAAGATCTAGGTGCAGTGCTCTCAGATCCAAGGCTCCTCAGTGATGATGGCCACAAGCCAGAAACTAGTCTGGGGATATTGGATGATTAGGCACTAGATAGGGATTTTATGCACAAGCCTTCTGGCATCCATTGATTACTCTGTTTGGCACAGGGTGGCACTACTGTATGGAAGTTTTGCCTTTGTCTAAATTATGTATGTTAAAGTGGTTTAATTTTTAAAAAAAGAATTGACCGAAAACTTTTTTTTCTTTAAATGAAAAGAGATTTGACATTTATGCTATTTAAAATAAATTATTCTTTTAAATTAAAGACAGTTGGATATTTAGAGTGGAGTTAAAGCATCAAGAATGGGTAGAGAAAGGACTAGGGGTGAAGTTAGTCGTGTGTTCCATTTTAAGAAAAAATAAATAAACAATAGTATTTAAATTTAGTTAATGTAAGCGCTAGTTTAATAGAAAAAAAAAAAAAATTGAAATTTTCGAAAATGGAACCAAAAGAAAGCCTGATATATTTTAAAAATCCCCAGTTAGGGAAAAAGAGAAAGAAAAAGTATCTGAGATGCAGATGATGATGAAAATGATGATGAATATGATGAAAGAGTTCAAAGAATAATTGTGTCAGAAATTTGAGCAAAGTCAGCAAGACCTCAAAGAAGAATTGTGTCAGAATATATATTTAGACATTATGGACATACTAAAGCTGTTATCACAATTGTTCATGAATTATTCTATTTACATGTGACATTGTTAAATTTTAATGTATGTTTGTATTATTATAAGCAATGTTTGATTAGTTAAATATATTGGAGTTTAATTGTCTAATGATTTATTATTAGTTTCATTCATTTATAAGTGAAATCTATCTTAAGCATATATCATGGTTTTGAGACAATGATATTTGATTTGTTTTATTTTAAATAAAGTTTATATTTAGGGCATTTGAAATGATAATTTTGTTTGTTTTCTATTTATTCAAAATGCTGTTTGAACAGATAAAGCTATAATAAATATTATCATCACTGTTTTATTTTGGTATAGACAACTTTTGGATAGTGATTAGACAAAGTGTTATATTAAGTACTGAATAATTAGTTCTTGATTAGTATTTATTTAGTTTAGATTATTACATTGATTCTATTATAAATGATACTACTATTTATGGAAATTATAAAATTAGTACTATTTTTTATTGATATATGCTTTATTCAGTTACAAATGATGTCCAACTTCAGGTCTCGTTTTTATTCTGTTATATAGGGTGATTAAGAATTGTGTTATATTTTATTCAGTTTATATTAGAGTTATTATTTCACATCGTATGTTTTCGAACTGTTACATTTTCCACCCATACTAGTGGGACTATAACAGAGGTTAGCATGCACACATTTTTATTCTGTTATAAATGGAACTGCAATTTGCATAGCATAATTAAGTATGTCCACTCTATTATTGCCTTGTCATATCCGATCTGTTAGAAATGGCATTCTAACTTTAAAGACGATAATAAAGGTTATTTCATCATCATCTTTTCATTTTTGTTATAAAACGCTGCCCAAACTTGTAGGGCAACTTTTTATTCTGTTACAATATATATATTTATCCATATCATAAAAAATATGTTTTCTTTTTTTTTTTTTTTTTAAAAAAAAAGATTTTGAATATGAATAGTTGTGAACAATATATTCGATTTCTCTTTTTAAAAAATTAAATAGAGAAAAAACTATTTATTTAACCAAAATTAAACAAAGACTGTTTTCTAAATAAATACCTTTCAGATAAAATATTAAAAGCTATTTCAATAAAATGTTAATAACATCTAGTTCCCGTTTACTTTTATTATAGAAAGCATAATTGAATATAGTCATTTTTACATTATTAATTTTCAATAACAAATACAATAGTGAAAAATAATACTCCGTGTAGTTTTATTAATTATTTGTAAATTGATATTTTAATAAGAATAGAAAGCATTTCAATTCAGCTTCATAGAATATAAATTGCAAATGCCTTAACATTGAATAAGAATAAAAATATAAAAAAAAGTAAAGTAGAAATGATTCTGTACAATTGTATTTGAATATAATGAAATTTTGATTTTAATTTGATATTTTATAAAACTTTACACAAAAATTAAATTATCTCGATTATTAATACTGAAGTAAGTTTCTAAAGAATATATCAATTAGTGTTTAATTTAACAACTTATTAACTTTGAATTGTTTTTCTTTTTAAAAAAAAGTTTTTTTTTTTGTTTTGTTTTAATATTGCGTATTTTTTTGAGAAAGTTAACTAATACAATAACATTCAATGTTGTTTACTCCTGCAATCGTATACTTACAATATATATGTAAAAAAAAAAGATTTTGTTCGCTAATTTTAAATACTGTATAAAGAATTAACACTTTAATATATTAAAATGTAATTAAATCATTAATAATTAGAATATTTTCTATTTTTATACATACATTATTTAATTAAAAATCATATCAGTATTTTAAAAATTATTCTATTAAGTCTAAAATTCTTATGCAATATTTACATCTTTTGTTTTAAACTATAATAAGATCTAGCATATTTATTGCTCCTTTAAAATGGACTTATAAAAAACTAAAACATAAATAAATAAATAAAATAAAATAATCAGTGCTTATTTTACAAAAAATTCAGTTAGGATAAAATAATCAAACATCCGTGATTATGAAGTGTTGAATATTGATCTTAATACATCTTTTTTTTTTTAATTGTAAAGCTCTATTCACTTTGCTTCATACAGTTTTGTACCAATCAAAAAGTTTAAATCATATTCCTATCTTCCTATCTTTTCTTACTAATAATATAGCAGTTAATCCTAATTTACAATGAGATTGTAAAATTGTCACCCCTTTAAAATATTTGGGAGGAACAGTCTATACTTCATATATTAGTATTAATATCCATTTTTTTGCTTAAACTTTATCACATTTCCAATATGTGTTAACATAACTAAATTTTAAACAATTTATTATAATCTTATAATTGTGTATTTAAACTTATTTATCTTTAAATCAATGCATTTATACTCAAATATACATGTAAAATAAATTTAATTAATAATCCTATTATTACATACTATTTAAAAATGTTATATAATATAGCAATACTTGTATGACTATTTTAAAAAAAAAAACAACTGTTAACATAACCAATAATTAGTTCCATATTAATCCAAATTACATTCTTATAATAAATTCTGAAAAACATTAAAAATAAAAATTTTATATAGTTGATAAAGTTCAAATTTAGTAAAATTATAAAAATCCTGCTTTAAATCAATGATACAGTTTCAATTTGTTTCATATTATTTCCAGTCTTTTTTTTTTTTGGTTATTATGTATTTAGGTATAGACTTGATTATACAAGATTTCTTGGAAATAATAACTTGGATGTAACTTTGCCTTGTGCATCCATGACACTTGTTGAATAAAATTGATTATATTAATAGTAAAATATAAATAAACTTATTATTTTTTATATTATATAAAGATAAGTTTGACTTTTCATCAATATAGCAATAAATATATTAAAAAAATATTAATCACATTTTAAAGATTTGATATCACTTTGTTTTTCGCACACACACATGAATATATATATATATTATAATATGGAGGTCATTTATTTACATGTTAAGAAAAAATTGTATTCTCATATTAGTTTTAAAATAATTTGGTTGATAATAGAAATTTAATTAGTTTATAATTATTAGACTTGAAAGTACGTATTAAGTAAGAGAGCATGTTATAAATTTTGACATTTTATAATAATAATATTAATAACAACAACAATAATAAAAAGAAGAAGAAGAAAAAGAAGAAAAGAAAAGAAGAAGAGGAATATTTAACATTTATTGGAGATAGTTAAATAAAAAAAAAGAGAAAATGTATATAAAAAGTGGATAAAATACATAATATTTTTTCTCTCTCTTCAATAATTTTATTTATCTATTTTTTTACATTTTGGGTTTATAAAAAACAGTAAGTAGAATATTTAAAAGAGTGCTTATAAATTTTCAAAAGAAAAAAAGGAAAATATTAACATTTAAAAAATTATTATAAATTGATTAATAGTTATCAGGATGTTTTCTGTACCTAAAAATGAAAATGTTTTTCAAGTTAATGAATAAGTAGAATGTTGTGCTTCAAGTAAATAAAAAAACAATTTGGGATTTTTATCTGGAAAAAAATGTATCATGTTTTCAATTGCATAGAAGTTTTTTTATATAAAAGGATTAATTTTTTATAAAAGAAATCAAATGGCCATGGTTTAATATTGTCATTTCTGAGGTAGTCATGTAATTAGGTGATGAAATGATATCAATATCATTTGTAAAAAATCAAATGGTAGAGCAGGAGTGGGTAGTAAACTTCAATATCAAGTCAGCATCTGTTCAAATGTGATGGGGTAAAAGGTAAGAAATTAAACCTGATAGTCTGAAGATAAAATATCTCACTACTAGTTTAAAAAGTGATTTTTTAAATGGAAATTATAACAAACATGTATTAAGCATTAGCTAAAATCTAAGCCTTAACAACTCAACTATGTAACAAATTTCATCAAAAGAAATGTAAAAGAAGAAAAATACCATGAGAGAAACTTTCAATGAGCATTACATATTACCCAATTCAAAATCATGTCAGTATTAAATTGTGTTAAACTGGACATAGAAATTATTAGAATAAAAACTTGGAGCTACAAGAAGAAAAAGATAAATGGAAAACTAAAATGAAAATGATTATTAAATTGAAATTTAGTGTTAAAATAAATAAAAGCTAAATTTTAATGGAAATAATTATTAATCTGCAAACTTGTGTTATCTGACATGTAAATGATTTAACTGGAAATTTGAAGTAACAAGAACAAAAATATAGTAGAAGCTTAATAAGAAAACAAAGCTAAATCAATAAGATAACTATTTGAAAAAATTATAAAAAAACTATTCAAAAGATTTAATGAAACTGTTAACTACTGAAGTTATAAAAAGTGTCAACCATGTAACTACAAAAGAACTCAATAAAAACAAAATTTCTGGTAGTATGGAATGGCAGTATGCATTCTACATTTATAAATATTCTTTTGTAGAGAAAGTAAATAATTGAAAATAATGTTAGATTTTTTTTGTTTAATTAAAAATATTTTCTTTGTGTTTCAAAATAGTATAGGACCTTCCCATTTAAAAAAAAGAGGTTTAAGTTAATGTTGTTTTTTCCTTTTATTAAGAAATGTTTTTTTTTTAAATATTGAATTATTTGTAAGAGAATAGCACTTTAAATTAAATGAATAATTATTTGAGAGAATATATAAATTAATTATATATACAAGGTATGACAATTTACTTCCTGGTATGACCATGTGGGGTTTGTTACTCATGACCCAACTGTATCAAAATCACACAAGAATTTATGTTTGAACATGTTTAAGTTAACATATGTGTAAATTTTAAGCAGGTACAGTTAGTTGTTAGTTATCTATTGAGAAAAAAATAAATATCCATGTGTACATTTGGCTTTAAATGGTTGATCAAAAGTTTGAACAACAGATTAGTATCAAATTTGTATAAAAATCATCAAATGCATTACTGAAATGTTAAAAATGTTGATTAGTGACATATGGTGAAGATACTAAAAATAAATTGAATGTGGCACAAGATATTCAAAGAAGGACAAAAAGATGTAATAGATAATCCCAAAAGAAGACAGTCAAAAACTACAATGACTGATATTAATAGTAAGCAGTTGTGGGATGCATAGTGGTCAGACAGACAGCTAAATGTGAGATTGGTAGTTGAATAATTACAGAATAATTGAAAAACACTTAGGCTAATTTTAAATAATGAATTGGGCATGAAAAATATTTCTGCAAAGTTTGTGCTTCAGATTTTGATGAATGAACAGAAACAGTGTTGCTTTGGCTGATTTTTCTTCCAGTACCCATCTGCTTCTAAGAATAATTATGGGTGATGAAACTTGAAGCTTTCAGTATGACTCAGAAACAAAACATCAAAACAAGCAATGAAAATCTCTGGATGCACCATGCCTTAATAAGGCATGCATGTTGTGCTCTTAGTTCAAGACCATGCTGATATGTTTCTTTGACCAGAAGAGAATAGTCCACCAATAATTTATTGAACAGGTATAAACAATCAAAAAAAAGTTATTTAAAAGTACTTTAGAGATTACAAGATTATATTAAAAATTAGAAACCTGAATTGTGGTCTGAGAAATGGATCATTTATCATGGAAATACACTTAGTCATAGTGTGTTTAATGTGAGAAATATTTTGGCTAAAAACTATAAATATAAATTTGCAAATAAAAATTATTTTTTTAAAATATTAAATTGATGCATTTAAATTTGCTTTAACTCAATTTCTAAAATCTGCATGAATTTATTGTTTAGATAATATAAAGCTAATGAAATTCTGTTTAAAATTTTACTTATAATTCTTTAAAAAATGATAGTTAATGTAAATATGTTTTTTTTTCTTTTAGCCATTTATAAGTTGCAGTGATGTTTTATTCATTTCATTTAATTTGTCTTTTTTTAAAAGTAAATATTATTGAATGAAATCAGAATCTAATCATATTATTGATCTGAAAAAAATAAATTTTACATAAATATTTTGCCAAATAATCATAAAAATGTAAACTAACCAAGGAATATACATGTTTTTATTTTAAAAATCTAAACAAAATCATGATCACTCTCCAAAGTTCTAGTGAACATTCTTATGAGGAGAGAATAAGAAAATACCAATGAGTGGTATGACCTCATTTGTAATAGATTTTTCTATCCATTACTGTCATCTTGAGCTTATTTGAAAAAGTAATAAATATTATTTGAGTTTCAGCTTTTGCTGTGAAAAGAAATTAAAACTGATAAATTAATACTCGGAGCCACAAGAAAGTGAATTAAAACTGAACTAACCATCATCATTATGTGCTCTGAAACTTTTTAAAGTAATCACTGAAAAGGTTAATATTTTATTAAATGTATTTTAAATAAAACTTATGATTTTCATTAAAATGAAAAAATGTAAAGACAGATTTGCACATGAGATGAGGCTAATTATTAAATGAAATAGTTAGTAAATAAAAGAAATGTAAATAATATTTAGAGAAAATTTATAAAAAACAGAATCAAATTTAATAAACTAGTATTATTTCAGTTGATGAATATATTTTTAGCTGAAATCAAAATGTTTGGAGTATTGCTAGTTTCCAATTAGAATCAAGTTAAATGGCAAATAAGCTAAGCTCTTATACGCTTTGAATGGATCCTGGTATAAAAGCCATGCAGTGTTAGAGAAATGAAAAGATGTGGTGCTAGTTCCTCAGAATAGTTTTTCTACTTTTATGCTTTTCTTGAGGAATTTCTGCCTTCAACGAAGATTCATTAATTAAAACTACAGAATTAATAAAGTTATATGGTAAGTAATTAAGTAAAATTTAAATTGAACACTAAGAAAATTACTAACATTGACCCTCATGAACTTTGTAAAAAGAACATTTTTGTCAAGCATTGGTGGTTGAGAGGTCAGCGCAGCTGCTTTAAAAGCAGTTGTCCTGGGTTAGTGGGTTCACTTCCTGACTGATGCTATGACACATGGGGAAAAATAACATTTTTAAATTTATACATAGAAATCTGCCTTAACAATATTTATAACAAAAATATAAGCTCATTTAAATCTATTAATATTTAAATAAAATAACATATAATTTCTAACATTATATTAAATTTTTAATAATTCTTTGCTATACATCTTTCTATGTGGAGTACTACCTATAAATGCATACAGATAAAGTCAGTCATTTACTTTAACAGAAAGTAAATTTATTATATATTACTTTAAGATATGCTATTTCTAGTTTTCAGTCAACCCTATATTACATAAGAGTGGTGTGGTGAAAATTAAACTACAGGTAAATTATTCATTAAATGGATAATTTTTAATCTAAAAATGATTAATAAACATTATTAATATGCTTCTATCAAATGGTTTCCATCAAGATTGTGAAGGCAGATAGTTTGTCACCTATCAAATAAACTGCAGCCCTTAAGATCTGTGTAAGAGAATGATTTAGTCCAAGTGATAAAGTATGTTTTCAGCATGAAATGTGCATCTGGGAGATCATACATCTTTTTCATATATCTTTGGTAATATGTTTATCATTACACTCATTAACAATGTGTTAAAAGTGTATAGAAACCAATCCCTGGGTGTGTGGCATATTGGAATTTAAATTACAGAAATATTATTCATTAAATGGATGTTTAGTCTAATGAATGACTAATAAAAATTATTAATATGTAAAAAAATTACCATACATATTAAATACATTGTACAGGCTTAAACCTGCATTTATATATGTAATATATGCAGGGTTCGAACTCAGACTATATATATGTGTGAGGATAGTAATCTAGACCAACTGATGATTGCTTGTTTAGCATGAAATATGTATATTGGTGTTTATTTGGTAGGTCAGCAATATGAGATGGCACTGAGAGTGGTGGATCATGTGAAAGTCTGAGTTCGAACCCACACATACATATTAAATAGATTTATTTATTTTTTTTGCTTTCATTTATTTGAAAAATATATTGAAAGGGTGAGAACTTTATAAATGCCATGTCAATTAGAACTTGTTTTAAAATTTCATCAGAATTAATATATTTTCATATAAAATATAAAATATTGAGTGTATCCTTGATTAACTTATTATATTTTATTAGTTATTATTAATTTCATTAGTATTATTATATGTTTGTTAACTATTTGTTTTGAATTGTTTTAGTTGTTGACTTATAGGTCCAGTGTTTGAACACATTTAAACAATGTGTATGTAAATGCTTAATATATTTTTCATTCTAGTGTGTGAATGTGTCTATTTTTATGTATTTGCATATAATGAATTCATCCAGATTTACTCTTTTGATTTTGATTTTGTTTCTTTTTTAATTTCAAGTTTAATATTTTCTGACTGAATAAAGCTCTAAAAAGTAAACCTTTTAAATTTGAAAACATATTTTCCTAATGAAAATTTATTTTTCAATTAGCACACCAAACAATTATTATAAAATATATAATTTAATCTGAGTTTTTGATTAAATTTGTTTCATCTAGTCATATTTTATGTAGTGTAAATTAGTTATTTAATAGATTTGTTACCATGGTGTTATCTTTAGTCTAGTAAAAATGTGACAAATACTTTTCTAGTATGTATTCTAACTAAAATTGTTACAGATATGCCATGTAAAGGAAGCACATATCCTATATATATATATATATATATATGTTAAAACGAAGATTTGCACAGGTTAAATATATAAAATACATATTTTGCGGGTTCATCCGTGTTAAAAACTTTTAATATCAATATACTGGATGGCTTGTGTGACCAAGTCGAAACGTCAGTATATTGATATTAAAAGTTTTTAACACGGATGAACCCGCAAAATATGTATTTTATATATATATATATATATATACATCAGTGATGAAGCATGATATTTTTAGGAATGGAAGCACTCTTCTCTTTTTATATAGTTTTATTTCACTTGCCACAACAATTTTTATGTAATAGTGCTTATATATATATATATGAAAATTTTTATGGGTTGCATATATAAAACACATATTTTGCAGGTTCATCCATGTTAAAAAATTTAAATATTGATATTTCGGCTTGATCACACAAGTCATCCACTGGGTGATAAAATGTAGAAAGATGGTTGTAGATGCATTACAATCACTGATTTGAAAAAAAAGTTATAGTTCCACCAATATCAAAAATGTTAAATTAAGAATGTTTTTTTAAAAAAATATTTTCAAATAGGAGGAATTTTGCATGTATCATCTAGCTTATTGATACAATCTGGCCTTTTAACTATCTCAATGGCTTTTCTAATTTTGTGCTGGTAGAGATTATTATATCTAGATATGATCCTGGTACTAGAAAAATCAATTTTATGACCTGAATCTATAGTATGGAGTGTCAGTGCTGATGATGATGAGTGTTGTTTAACTGGATTAGCGTGCTTATCTCTCCTAACACTGATGTGATGATTACTTATACCTACATACGAAGCTTTCAAATTTTCACATGAGATTTGACAAACACCATGAGATTCAAGAGGGATTGAATCCTTAGCCTTGGTTATTATATTGCTGATCTTTTGATGAGTAGAAAATGCTGTATCTATATTATAGCATTTTAATTTATGTCCAATACTGTCTGTAGTTCCTTTTACACACACATATATATATATATATATATATATATATATATATATGTATACTTATATTATTTGATATATATATATATATATATATATCAAATAATATAAGTATAATAAAAAAATCCACTAGAATAAAACTACAAAAAAATTTTATATGCCTATATAAAATTAAAGATTTTATATTTATTACACACATCAAGAAAAATCTGAAACTTTTATCTATAAGTCAGATAATATATTATCAATATATTTTTTTCCAAATCCTTTTAACATTGTTAAAAGTTTTAACTGTAAATTAGATCTTAGCGTTGTTTGAACTTCTTATAATCAACTAAGAATGTGTTAGTCAAATTCATTTTTGTGTATATAAAAACAATTCAACTGTTAGTAAAAAAATTGAAAGTGAATTTTTAAAATTGAATTTTAATTAAAGCCTTTGAGAGTTTTAGTGAATTTTTTTATGGAAGCACTTATTCTGTTCAATACATAGACACTTTGTCTCTGATATTGACACACATATATACAATAAAAAGTTTTATTTAAATTTTAGATCATTATTTTATAAGATTATTGATTATTAAAATTGTTAATGTATATTATAATTAATTGTAATTTGTTAGGGAAATATTAAAAAGAGAATACTAGATAATATTTTACAATTTGTATTCATTTTCTCTTTAAAAAAAAATAATTGATTTTTTTAGAGTCCCAGATCAATTTTAATGATAGTACTCTCATTAATCAGGTCAGCAACACCTGAAGAAGAGGGGAGAATAATACCATTCAAAATGTTGTGCAAATACTAATCTGTCTGGTATTACTAACAGTTGAATGTAATTGGAAAATTTAAATAAAGATGCATTTTTCTAAAGACATTCAATACTTAATATTAGATTATGTAAATAATCCAATATATAAATACAACTAACTTCAACCTACCATCAGATTATTTTTATGATTTTATATATATATATATAACAAGTTATAAATCACATAACTTGTTATCGCTTGCATTTATGATCAATAGATGGAGCTTTACCAAAACCTCCGAACAAGTATATTTGTTTACATAAACGTCAAAAGAGTCAGAATTCACTATCTCTTTCATTAGCTCCACCTTCAGATCAGCTGATTTCAAGCTAATTTGCTATCATCAGTGAAGAGTAGGGGCCAGAAACTAGATCTAAACACTAACTCCAAGCATTTATGCCACAAGTTTCTATCAGTTTGCAAGCATGAATTTTTTAGACACATAATGTCTTCAAACCCAGTCTAACAAGCCAGATAGCTACATGTATCTGATATCAGTTCAGTTTCACCACATAGTCAAAGCCTCTGCAATATATATCATTGCAAAAACCTTTAAAGGTACATTTACAAAAAACAAAAACAAGTTATAAATCACATAACTTGCTATCGCTTGCATTTATGATCAATAGATGAAACTTTACCAAAAAATCCAAACAAGCATATTGTTGTTTACATAAACATCAAAAGAGTCTGAATTCACTATCTCTTTCATTAGCTCCACCTTCAGTTCAGCTGATTTCAAGCTAATTTGCTATCATCAGTGAAGAGTAGGGTCCAGAAACTAGATCTAAACACTAACTCCAAGTGTTTATGCAACAAGTGCCTATCAGTTGCAAGCATGAATTTTTTTAGACACGTAATGTACCTTTAAAGGTTTTTTCAATGATATATATATTGCAGAGGCTTTGACTATGTGGTGAAATGGAACTGATATCAGACCCATGTAGCTATCTGGCTTGTTAGGCTGGGTTTGAAGACATTACATGTCTAAAAAAATTCATGCTTGCAAACTGATAGTAACTTGTTACATAAATGCTTGCAGTTAGTGTTTATATCTAGTTTCTGGCACCTACCCTTCACTGATGATAGCAAATTAGCTTGAAATCAGCTGATCTGAAGGTGGAGCTAACAAAAGGGATAGTGAATTCTGACTCTTTTGACATTTATGTAAACAAAAATACACTTGTTTGGAGGTTTTGGTAAAGCTCCATCTATTGATCATATATATATAGCCAAAGCTAAACTAGTCAATAAAATAATCAAAATTATCCTTAATTCACAATTGGACCAGACTAGCCAAGAAAATAAACTTTAAATTTGAGAAGTTTGCTTGTAGTTAGTGAAATTATTGTTATGTTTTAGAGTTGTTGTTGTTGTTTTTTTTTTTTGGCTAATCTGGTTGAGTTGTGAATTTGGAGTAGTTTTGAGATATATATATATAATTGGTATTCCTTTGAAATTGGTATTCCTTTGAAATTTTACTTTCTTGGTGATAAAAATTTAGGGTATAATTCCAGATATTGCCAATATTTTGTCAAATTTCTCTATATACATTTATTTATGAGTCTTTATCTAAAAATATAAAAGAAATCTAAAATGCTCAATAGAGGTTATATAATTCTTTAAATAAAATTAAGTTTAAATAAAACAAATAAAATCGTTATCTATTCTAAATATATAAATATAAGACTGCTTATATAATACAATCCGTAAAAAAAAAAATAATACAATGTTTAAACATCAGAATTGATAAAACCAAGTTGCAATCCACAGACATCTAGCGATTAGGTTTGAACTAAATTGCGCATTTATATAAGATTCAATAAAAAATGCTTTTTAAAAAAAAAATGAATAATTAAAAAACAACAATTTGGCAGTATTTCAAAAGAAGACGCAGTATTCTAATTAAGAAGATCAATCAAATTAAAAAAAATACCGACCACGTGTTCATA
Organism: Epiperipatus broadwayi; assembly: GCA_028023455.1. NCBI lineage: Eukaryota > Metazoa > Onychophora > Udeonychophora > Euonychophora > Peripatidae > Epiperipatus > Epiperipatus broadwayi. The sequence continues at coordinate 175,909 of JAQFVV010006888.1, forward strand.
ACCTAAAAACTGATTTTGCTAACAATATACTTTTATGTAAATTTTTACGAACTAGTTTAATAATAAAAAGATATTAAATTTTACGACGTAGTTGTAAATAATAAAATGCAACAAATAAATTCTGTTAAGAATAGCAAGCTATTGCAAATCAAGTAGTATCACTTATTATAGCGCTATATTGCGTACTTACTCAACTTACTTTGGGCTGAGAATCTGTATATATGTATATTAATATCGTATATATTAGAAAACCATATATAAATGACCTTTTAATCGTTAAAATAATCGTAAAATATCATATAAGTATATATTTAAAAAAAAATTTGTAGATCGTCCTTTTGTTTAACAAAAAAAAAAAACTTTTTTTAATCCAATTTTTAAAACTGTAATTACAGAAAATGTTTTCAAAAAAAAAAAAAAAACGATACAGCAATAGATTATAAGGAAACCTGGTGTGTTCCAATTTTTCAGCTTGGTAAGGTGGGCAATGTAATTTGACTGTGTGCAAGATTTTATTATTAGTAATTAAGCGGTTAGTTTGGCTTCTCTCCATTCAATCCTCATCCCTCTCCTTGGAGTTCTTCATCAATTGTGATGTAAATCATCTCATTATTAACTGGGGGTTTTCTCTTTAATTTTGTCAAATTAGATTAGTTGTTTGTTGCTTTACGAATGGCATCAGAGTTTCTGAACTCTGAATAGCTCAGGTAAAAAGCTTCATCGTAAGGTTTATTGTCTGCTGCACTATGTTCCTAGCTTCAAACAAAACAAAAGTGCAGAATATGTGTTTATGATATTCATTGGCCAATGGAAATTCAATTTATAGAAGAATGGACAAATTTAAATGGATGTGAATAGAAAAGCTCGCTTGCTTTTTTTTTCTAAAAAGAAATAAATGCTGTTTCCTAAGTGCATCACTTCTAAACATATTTCCTAGAAAAATGCAAAACTTCTGATTATCAGTTTTGACTTCTCACTCTCTATGATGAAATTATAAAAAGAAGCAGGAATGAAAATATAGATAGCATATTAAAAAAGTGAATGTTGGCGTTATTATAAAAGACACAATAGATGCTCTCTCTCCTTTTCTCAAAGCAGGCTGCCATTTTAAGCTTCATTTTCTTTCTTAATTGTTTCATAATCGAATCTGAATCAGTCGTTTCTTTCAATTATGCCGACTTCGCAGGTGACAGGGTAGGGACCTGAAAATGTCCCCAGAGTTGTCACTATAAAGTGACACCAGTCCATATGTCAAAAACAAATTTATTGATGAGTCACTCAGCAGGTCTAACACAAGATCAAAAGATTTCCAAAGTTAAACGTGGGTAATTTAAAGCATTGGCTACATAGACTATCAAATTTTGTTTACACATAAACCACAACAGATGTAATGTAAATTGCATTTTAAGGGTTTATACATTTATTTATGACAATAGTTTTCAAATGATTAAATTAGTGTCATTTTATTTGTGTGTGTATATATGTATATATTGTTAAAAGTTCAGTCCTATGAACCGCGGATAAACATTCGTCACATCAATCAGGATATATATATTAAAAAGACGAGAATAATGTTCAATGCATTTTCTCAAAAGATGGAAATAAAGATTGATACTGATGAGTTAAAAGAAGTTAACGACTACAAATAAATACTTTGGTCAAATTATTACTACAGGTGGAAACATAATGAATAAAATTAATCATAGAATTAAACTTGGTTGGAGTGTTTTTGGTAGCAATAACTTAATATTAAAAGAAAATATACCTATTAAGAAGGGTTTTTAATACATGTTTTTTACCAGTTTCTATTTATGGATCTCAGACATGGGTACTTAATAATAGGATAATACAGAGACTTTATACCATTCAACGAAGTATGGAAAGATGCATGTTGGAATAACAAGAAGAGATTGAAAACGAAATACATGGGTGGGAGAACAAATAAGTGTTATTGACATTATTGAAAGAATTAAGAGACTGAAGTAAAATTGCACTGGACATCTTTCTGGACAAAATGATAATAGAAAGACAGTTGAAATCTTAAGCTGGATTCCAAGAGATTTAAAAAACCTAGAAACTGATCTCATGTAAGATAGATGGATGAAATAAGGAAATGTGCTGACGTTGTGTGGACAAGAGAGACTAGAGATCAGGGAAGATGGATTGAACTTGGAGAGACCTTTAACCTGCAGTGAATGGATAATGGTTGAAAATGATGATCACAATGATGTATATAGACACATTCTGTGAGGTTTAGCACAATAATAGAGTGACAAATGCAAACATAAAGTCTTAAAGATTGATTTTCAGATTTCTTATTGAATGCAAATATTACATTCTAAATTTTATGACTAGGTTGTTCAAAAACAATATGTTATGGCTATTAATTAATCATAGAATTCTATTATGTATTCTTGGGACTATATAATGAATTTGTATCTTTGCTTTCAGTGTAGTATATTAAGCATTAAAGAGTTATATCCATATTTTTTATGCTAATTTCATTCATTGAAATCCCTGCTAATTTCATTCATTGAAATCTGATTTACACACACCATTGTGGTTGCAGAAATTTCTCACTTGTATGGCTTATTATTGTTATGTGATTTATCTTATTAATTATTATTCTATTTATTTGACTAGTAATTAGGTGACTACTGATTTATTGTTGCTCAGGGATTTTAGCTTAATTATTCAATCTAATATCTGTTTTTCTTTTCATTCAGGAAATGAATCAGAAAAACGTAAAGCTTATTAGTGAATTACTTTGATAATATGCTGACTTCTTATTTCCTTACACACAGGTCAATATTATATTTTGTGCAGAAAGTATAAAAATTTTCATTTATATTTGAAGGAAGCTTTCTTATAATATATGGAAAAAATAAAATTTAATGTCTAATTGCTAAAAATTCTTAGTTATAATTGTTTCTCTTCCCTTTGCTAAATCAATAATGGGAGAATCAGGACTGAAAATGAGAAGATTACAGGATCTTTTAGTTGGAAAAAACTTTTTAAAAATCAGTTTGCCTAAACAGCCATGCTATTTTTTCCCAAACAGTATGCTAATTTTATCACTTGGTTGTTTGAACATTATGTTATTTCCATCCCTGGCAATTAATTACACTGTTATTTATTCTATTGAAAAGAAAGGATCGCTCATTCTGATACCAATAGCTTAATATTTTGTGTAAAAGTGACAATCAGCTAAACTTTATTGCTGGAAATTATAAACTGATGCATGACACTAAATGATGCTATTAATCCTGAAAATACTATAGAAGAGGGAATTTAATATATTCCATGGAATGTTTTGAAAATAATTTTGTTTTGCAATATTTTGAAAACAGTAATTTGACTTTCTTAGTGAAACTCCTTCTGGAGATAATAAAAAAAGTTACTATTGGATCTGAAGGGTAATTTACTTAAGAGTAGATGAATCTAATCTATACTTTATAACACTTTATTTATTCTAACAATTTTTCCTGATATTTTGATATTAGCTATGTGTATATAATGTAATTTTTATAATTAATGACTACATGTGCACATGACTATAAGGATTAATATGTCTGCAATAATTAGTGTACTTTCAATAAAGTAATATCTGTTGGGAATGGAAATAATTATAAACTGCAGGCTGTTGATAATGCACTAGTTTTAAAACTAAATAATTGTTAATAGAAAGTTTAAACACATTACTTATTGTTTACTTATATCATAATACAATGGTACATAAATCACAGCCCAATTTTGTCACCACTGAATTTCTTACAAATTCTCTCACATTATGTAATTCGATTATTTTTAGGCATAATCCCCCCCCCCCTAAATGGTTCATTTACATATAAATGTAAAAATATAAATAAAGATTATATATATATATATATATATATATATATAAACTTCTTATGGATAATATTCTGAAGATTAGCACATGCTTACTTCACTTCAACTTTGTTACTAAGAATTTTAGATGACTATTTATCATTTAACAATTATTAATATCTATATTGTTTTGCTTAGACATAATTTTGATTTAAATATATTGCAAGGTATGCATTGTATATGTTTCCCCAGAATTTATCCATTTAAAAAATTAAATATTATAATGAATGTCAATGTTTCAGATTATAAATAAAAGATAAAGGTAAAACAATATTTAAATTTTGTACTAGAATATAGAATTTTTTTTATTCATAACAACTCTTCCTTGCACTTTACTAGTTATGTAGCCATTCATAAATAGTTAAATCTCTTCAAACAGTTTTTAAAAATTAATATGGTAATTTAATAATGTAATTTGATGGTGCATGTTTATAGAAAAGAAAAATATTTTTCACTCCCTCTCTACTCTCTCTCTCTGTCTCAATATATATATATATATATATATATATATATATATATATATATATATATATATATATATATATGGTTTAAATGTTTCTATGGATTGTTATTATAATAATGAATAGAAATGAGCGGATAAAATCCATATAAACAATGATGAACTTTAGTCTTTGATATTACTAAGAAATTATAAATTATTACTAATTGACAATTCATGAGGCTAAATAAGTTTTTCTCATTAACCTGAGAGTCTTTTGTTGAAATAAAAGAAATCCTCTTTCTCTTCAAAATTTCATGGTAACATTAAAGTTTAACTATTTCCGGTTTGTCAGCGTCATTTGCGCCCTTCGATGCTCATTTGATGATGTGCTATTTTCTTTCTTTGCTGACGTAAAAAGTATAATGATGACGTCGAAGAAAATATGGCCATTTTAGCTATATATGTTAGCTTTCAAACGATCTTTATTTCAAAAAAATCGGTCGAAATTTAGATTTTTGGCGAATTTTTTAATCAACCACAGTATTTAATTTTTTTGTTTTTTTGGTAATTTTTGTACTTATCACGAAACGATAAAAGACATAAAATGTTTTACGGCTGCAAGTGAAGTTTTCTTCGGTATTATTCTCAAACAAGGCTTACAACAGACTAAGAATGTAATTATTCGTAAGTAAAATTTTTTAATTTTTTGAAAAAATATATTTTTTATTAATTTTAGTTTGTAATTAGTGTGTGCTAATTTGTAGTTATATATTTATTTATTTATGCTCATATACAATTCATATCTATCGAAAAATTGATGTGTGTGTAATTATATATTTATGGTCGTATAGAATTCATATTTATCATAATTTTCTAAAGGTAGTTTGTAATACATTTATTTATGCTCACATAGAATTCATATTTATCGAAAAATTAGTGTGATTTAGTTTGTAATTATATATTTACTCATATAGAATTCATATCGTAATTAACTTATTAGTATATAATTCATATCATAATTTTCTAAAGTTCTATGTACACTAATCCTCTTATTTTTATAAAAATAATGATTTTCAAAAAGTATACTTTTTGAAAACCATTAATTATGTTTATATTATATGGTTTACAAGCAATGAGTTATAAGACTAATAAACAAATGTATACAGACAGACATTGCATACACAAACATATAATCCAATTCTGATTCTTGTTTATGTTTATGCTTGATCATGCTTTGCTTTTTCTATATGTTTCATAACATTATTTTCAAGTCTATAGACTATATGCAAATAAATTATAGCTGTGGTACAATAAATATAACAAGATAGCATCACTTCTGTACATAAAGAATATAAACATCACTTGTGCACTGCATAAAGAATAAACATCATTGGTGATCACAATGAATGTAAACATCACTATTGTACACACAAAAAATATAAAATGAAGAGATAAAACTCATTTTATCAGTGATATAGAAAGTAGCCTACAATTTCTAGTTTTAGACATACAAGAAGCCAATTGCTATGATGATTTCTTTTGTATCTTTTATTAGGATGAATCTTTTTCTTTATAGACACCTTTGACATTTAGAACATTTGGGGTACAAGATAGAAATGAACAAGTCACATCCGACTTTGTTTGGAGATTGTGAAGCTATGGATTATCTCAGGTAAGACATATTATACATGTTTAGAAAGATAATTTTGTAAGGAATAGAAAGAAATTATCACTGAAGATGAATTTTGAATTTTAGTTAATGTTAATTTCCTAATTATGAACAAACAATAAAATAATAATTATTTCGAATGTGAAAATTTTTTTTTTTCCTTATTTTTTATATAGTTATCACTATTTATTTTATGCTTATTGTTTTTCTTAATTTTTCTAGTTTCTAGCAATGTAATTGTTTTTGTTCTAACATAATTAAAACTGAAGTTATTGTGAAAATTGTGTCTCAGGCCATTATGGCGGCTTGAAGCTGAAGTAGTTAAAGTTTTTCTCTATTTACATGAATATTCTCTCCTCATACAATTTTAAACATTAACACTCATGATTATGAAATACAGGATATTGACAGAATTGCAATGATTATTAGCTTTAGTCCTAAAAGCTATTTAAAATAAAATTTAAAACTTTTTGAAAAAATAAGTAAAAAAAAACACATTTTAATGAATTCATGTGACATAATGAGAATGTAAAATTTACAAAAGTAAGAGTTACTTAAGTCACTGCAAAATGAAGAAATAGTTTCACCAATAATGGTAATCATAATATAGACTTGTTAAAATTAAATATTTCTAAATGATTTATAAATTTTAATATTTTTAATTTTGGTTTGTTAATTATTTTTTAATAACTTATAAGTGAAGTAACAGACTTTGGTACAATGCACTGTAGTTATTTTAATACCTCATTAAGCATTTTATGTCATAGTAATAAAAAAGTATAAGCTCTTCCCCTCTTTATATTTTGTTTAATGTGCACATCAGTTTAATTATTGATCTTTTATTCACTTCCATAAAGTTTTCTATAATTTAGTATTTTAATCATTTAAAATTCTAACATTTTCTTTTATTCCACCTGATGAAAGTTTTTGAAAATGCTTAATCTTTTAATTCTTTATAAAATCTTAATTTTATACTAAAACTTAATAAATTGGACTTCATTTCTTTATAATTTAAATTTGCAAAAAAATAAGATTCTAAAAAAATGACATTTAAATTTTATATACATTTAAAAACTTAATTCTAAATAAAAACAATGGACCAATAATGTTATCAATGACATTTGTATAATCAGTATTTTAAAAAATGAATAAATTCTTTTTCATTTTATGTTTTTTTAAATGTGAACAAACAAATATATATTTATATAAAATCTATCAAATTTTGCTTTAAAATCTGATATTTGCTTTATAATTATTAAAATACTTGAAAAGTTTTTAATTCCATGTTAATTATGACAAATAATGATGTTGCAGATGCTGTGATTTTTTTTCTTTATAATATATATATATTCTTTTTCTTTTAATTAATTATCAACCAATTAGTGTACAAAATTGATTAAAATACTTTATACACAAGCAAAAAGTCTTTCGTCTTGCATTGGTGGTCGAGAGATCAGCGCGACTGCCTTGCACTTGCAGGCAGTTGCCCGGATTGCGGGTTCGCGTCCCGACCGATGCTATGACACTTAAAAAAAAAGTCTTTTTTTTTTTCAAAAACTTTGTGTGAAACTTAAACTTAAAGGAAGAAACTACTTCTGGGTATTATTTTTGTCATAAACAGTGAAGACATATTTTAGTCAACTGTTCATAAGATAGTCATTAGATTTTTTACAAAATTAAAAGATCAATAAAAGCCCCACAGACACTGCCTTGTAAAAAATCCCTACATTAGTATCAATTATCATTATAGCAAATCAGTGATGTATAGTGACAGAATTACCATTCATTTTCTAATGAATATAAGACAGAGAATTAATTAGTGTCGAATATCACTACAAGAAGACAGGTTTTTTAATAAAAAAAACCAGTTAGCAATAATGTTATTGATTTCTTTTTTAAAACTCTTTTCAGATACTTTCTTTTCTGGATTGAACACTACTGCCAGGCATATTTTGTTTAAAATTTAATCTTTTAAAGGTTACATATTATTGTGATTTATTTTTTTACATATATTAATTGCAGTTTTGCCTAATGATTCATGATGATGGTGTTTTAGTTGTAATTATAATTTGCACTAATTACATAATCTAATATGTCTTTAGAAAAAATGTTAAACTTTATATCAATTTCCCAATTACATTCAATTAGTAATAACACACAGATTGGTGTAAGGATAATGTTTCAAGTGGCATTATTATCTTCTCTTTTTTAGATACTTCTGGTATGACCATAAGAATCAAATCTGAAACTTTATATTCTTGGATATCAAATTTTAAGATAATGGTCTAACCAAATGTTTGGCAGAATAGCTTAGTTGGTTAGAGTATTACCTTATTATTCAACATTCAAAAATATAAAAGTTCAGATTTGATCCCCATGCCAAATATTGACATTAGACAGTCAGAAACATCTGAAGAAGATAAGAAAAAACCTAACAAACTGCTGTGTGTATATTAAATTGTGCTATTACCAACAGTTAAATGTATTAGGAAAATTTAAATAAAGGTTGTTTTTTTTTTTTAAAGACATCCGGTATTTAATGATAGATGATGGCAATATATATATATATATATATATATAATAATAAAAATAATAAATATAATGGTAATTAACTATTATATATTCTTTCAATCCACAAAAGTACATTTGATTGATTCCTTAACCTGCCTCAACTGCTGTTAAAATCAAAAAAGCAAAATAGAAACAAATGTCATCAACTCAAATCCCATGGATCCCGAATTTTAATGTTAGCAGCTTATCTATTAATTATATCATTTTATTTCTATTTGTTAAAATTGTCTCCTTAAATTTTTCTTTTATTATGATTTCTCTCTTCATGAAGAATCTTTAAACTTTCAATATCAAACTTAAATTTATATTTACATGTTCTTTCAATCCAAGAATACTTAAGCAATCATTAAATCTGTATTATTTTTCCTTTTCATACACTTATATAACAAAAATTCATGCTTCTATAATATTTTTTCAATACAGCGTATTGATTCACCTATATATGATAATATATATCCACAAAAAATTTGATACACAACATTACTTTTCTGCTTGACAAGTATGACATTTTTAGAATTATTCACTAATTTATTAACATTATTTGTAACACAAAATTAAACATTAAATACATCCTTATATATATATCCTTAAAAAATTTCACTTAAGCAATTGAAATATATAGAATAGAGATCCATTGTTTACTATCAATAATTTAATACACAAGTGAAATTTTTTAAGGACATATATAAGAATGTGCTTAATGTTTCATTTTAAGTTACAAAAATGGTTAATAAATTCATGAATAATTTTAAAAATGTCATAGCTATCAAGCAGGAAAACTAATGTTATGTATCAAATTTTTTGTGGATATGTGTTATCATATATAGGTGAATCGAGGTGCAATATTGAAAAAATATTAAAAGAGCATGAATTGTTATCCTAGCGTGTGAAAAGTAAAAATAATAATGCTTTAATGACTGCTTCAGTTTTCTTGGATCATGAAAGGACATGTAAATATAAATTTAAGTTTGATATTGAAAGTGTTAAAATTCTTCATGAAAAGAGAAATCGTAATAAAAGAAAAATTAAAAGGCAACTTTAATAATTAGAAATAAAATGAATATAATTAATAGACAAGCTGTTAACATTAAAGTTTGGGATTTATGGGATTTTAGTGGGATGACATTTGCTTCCATTTTATTTTTTTAATTTAATGGCAGTTGAGGCAGATTAAGAAATTAATTGGAAGTACTTCTGCAGATTGAAAGCCTGTATAAAATAGTGAATTATCATTATATTTATTGTTTTTATTGTTATTACAATAGCTTTTTAATTAATGAACATTTTATTTGTATTACATTTTTGATTAAAAAAATATTCTTTCCAGCATACAAAAAATCATGTTCAAAGTTTCTAAAATCTCCAAAAAAGGTCTTCATCTACTGAAACAGAAAATTACTTCATTGTATTAGATTGTTAACACTTTTAAATATTTTAGAAACTTTAAAACAGGATGTTTAATATTCTGGATGAAATCATTTTCTGTACAGAAAACTAATACCTTATATGACTCAAAAAGGATTTTATTTTTATTTTCATCATACAATGGTAAAATACTTTATTATAATATTCAAATATTAAATCAGAAACTACATGGTTAAGAAATCCAGTACTGCCCTCTGTACACTAATATATAAATACATTAAAGTTCATATTTAAAATAGCTAGCATCATATACTGGGATTATTTTTGTTATAATAGATATATTGTAATGGGCACACATGCTGTTACATTATTATAATAAATAAAATTAGAAATTAAAAATAAAAAGTTCACAAATAAAAATTTGTTTATAAAAATTAAAAATCATCTAAACTTATATATATATATATAATTGCACAGATGGAAAAATATTAAAAGAAAACTTTATTTAAAAAGGCAAAATAATTATTGTTGTGAGGCTGACTATTAATCTACAAGCAGACTATTAATCTATCTATAAACTGTAGCTATATTGTAGACTCTACCATGTAGGAGTCTGCAGTAGATTTAATTTCTGAACAACCAGCTGAGGCCTCCAGATGATGGTTCTTAACCAACTGAGTGGCAAGTGGCCCCATTTCAAAGGACAAACAGTCTTCTACAAGAGTGATTATGAAAATGGACAAAACAAACTGCAGGCAATCTACCATGGAAAGTATGAACTTTTCTCATTATAGACTGTTTCAATATATCTTCTATATGCAAAATAAGTTAAACTTAACTTTAAAGGAACTTATCTGACTTAAAGAAAATTTCTAAATTAATTTTATATATAAATTGTCTAAGTTAATAATCATTTCCAATTTTCATTCTTTAATAATTTTGTATTAATTAAATTATTTGAATGTATTTAAATTTAGGTTGGGTGTAGACAGCTATATAGATTCGTTAAGTTTATGATAATTTAAGGGAGGGTTAATCTTGGGTTAGTTGTTTCATGGTTAAATTGAGTTAATGGATTGGATATATTGGTGTATTTAGTAAATGTAGTATGAAAATCCACTACATGCAGGATCAGCTTTATGCTGCACTTGGAAAAAATAATCCCATTCTTATCAACCATCAGAGGCAGATGTATTCCCTGCTCCTTGGATCACCCCTTTAGCCTATGGAATGGGATAGTAAATTGGCAAAAAGGACCTCAATCCCTTCCTATGGAGTTTTCTATTTATTTATTTTAATGTTCTTCTCGCCAGACAGATGTAACATTCCTGTACTGGATGAGAGAAAATTTATTCTATATAACCATGCTGTTCAGATGTGTATTCCTGACAGTATGGCACTGTGCTGTCATAGTTCTGCTGCATTGAATACATCGATATATCAGGTAGATTGGCTTTAGTTTGATTGCAAACTTTTGGCCTAGGGTTAAATAAGGGTTATAAAATATTTTCTTTTTTGAAAGGATCTGTGTAGCATATTCATACTCAATATTATAAAAGAAACTCTTATTAAGATCCATCTGTGTGAATCACTAAAATTCAAATTTTAAATATAATAATAATAACAAATTTTATTTCTCAATTTTTAAATATTTGTATATTCATCAATAAATCTTTTTGTATGTGTTATTTCTGGAAGTAGCTTATTTATTTATTTTTTTAAGTCTTTATTAAAATATATTTTAAAAAGTTATATTAAATCTCTGCATCTCATGAGCTAGTGACATGGGCTTTCAGTCACAATAAAACATAAAATTGGACCTTAGCAGTACATATCTGCCTACTATATAAATTTTCCAGGTTTGAATGGCCTGGTGGCACCCTTGTATGACAGATATGGCAAAACTAACTATCAATTTTCCTCTGACCATTATAATATATTGTCACCATTTGGGTTACATGACACACAACAACATAGTGATGTGTGTGCCTGTATATATATATTATATACTTTTCCTTTATATTATATTATATATATATATATATATATATAATATAATATAAAGGAAAAGTATAAATAAACAGACATAAATTTTTGTAGATATTTTCTACATTTTCCTGGAATAAGTAAAAGATTAAATAATTATGGATTTAAAATAATATTTTATTATAAATTAAACATTTAAAAAATCTAAATAAATATTAATATTGCATTCTGATTTTGAATTTTAAAACAAGCATAATTTATTTTTGAAATCTTTTAATTAAGGCTTGTATACATTTCACTATCTAGTTAAAAATCATTGTAGTTTATAAAATTCCAAAGAATTAAAGTTAATTGAAATCAACTTTTTTCAATCATACTTTTGATAAATCTTCAAAGTTGTTTTCAAAAGTATTTAAAAAAAACAGTTTTTAATTACTGTATTTTTGTCAACTCACTCTTGTAGAAACAGTTGATAAAAAAATTAGAACAGCTTGGTTTTAGATTTCTTAGTTGTTTATATTTCATAAGAGCTGGCCAGAAGAGCTGGCTAGTTTATTGCAGTTATCTGGCAGCATATAGCTGGCCATCTAACAATAAATTGTCTAGCAGATCAGGATAGAAACAGTCATGATGATGTAAGAAGGCAATGAGGCAGCTGCTCTATAGATTTCTACTGATGAGTTTTTGGTTTACATGAAGCCTAGATCAACTTCAGAAAAGATCAATTACTGTGCATAAATGTGGAAATGTGGAAATAAGATAGTTTTCTTGCCTGAAATCTATGAAACCCAAATAGATGCCAACATATCTGCCTATACCTACTTCAATGGTGACAATAAGACATTCTAATGTTAGAAGGGACCAGCTTTGCCAGAGAGTTTCAGCTCATTGAATTATATTATACATGTGCAGATATATCTAGACCCAACAGGCCACAGATAAATGCATTGTGTTGCCTGTATATATAGTGCATTTTTTCTTAATTCATTAAAATGACATTTTAAAACTTATATATTTAAATTTGGAAATGTAATAATTAAGAGCAACCTGCAATAGTGATATATATATATATATAAAACAAGCAAATAATTTTGCTTGAATTAAAATCTAAAAGTAATGATTGATTTATTGACAATTTCATTTTGATAAAAAAAAATATAGACTTCAAAGAAAAAAAACTTTTTACATTAGAAACCAAAGGGAGAAAAAAGTAAAATCTAAGTTTAAACATGTTGATGATTAATCGATCAACAATAATCTGTCAAGAATGCTTCTATTTTTTTTTTAAAAAAAAGAAAAAATCTTTATGATAAAAGTGATGAATTTTATATACATTTAATATTGAACTAATTATGAAATATATATATATTATTGTGATAACTTAATATATATAATATAAATGTCAATGTGCATATATATTCATATGTGCATAACATATATACTGAATCAAGAATTAATTATGTATTGTAAAATTAATAATTTTATTTTACTAAAAATAAAGTAAAGGCTATAGATGTTAGCATGTGTCTGAAATTGAATATGCTTACACATGTATGTTATTTAATCATGTATTTTTATTTTATGATAATTGAAATGTTTTTTATATTCTATCACCTGCTTATGTGTGAACATATATATAGGTGTTTTATATAAACATATATGTAAATCACAATGAAATAAATTGAATTTTGTAGTAATTTTGTAAACCATAAATGTAATAGTTATATATATATATATTAATCAAAATCAGAAGGCTTCTAAAAGTATAGTCAAATTCCAGAGACCTTCATTTTTTAATTGTTATTAATAAGCTTGTTTTTCATTAAAAAAAACTATTCCACTGAACTTAATTTTAAAAAGAGTTTAGAATATTATATGTTTGCATCATCTCTTGGTCACAATACAGTAATAGAGCTTATGTTCTCTGAGCTAGATTCATGCATAATGGTCAGATGTGATTAAGGAGCATCCAGTATGATTGATATATCCTGGTTAGTGCTGAGATTTTATTCTTTAAAGCTCATGGACTACATTTTATTTTAGTCTAGTCTTATTCGAAAATAAGTTTATAGTTGGCTAGTACATTAATGGTTCTAAGTGGCCAGACATTGATAATGATCAGCATGTTTTAATATATCAGTATTATTGTTTTTATGACTTGTATTATGATGGATGAGCACTTAAGATGCTGCATCCAAATTATGTGTAAACAATTGCCCAAAGTTGGCAACGGCACAATAGTTAGCCTGGTCTATAGTAGACCCATTTCAAATTCAGTCACACTATTGACTTTTGATTTATTGATTGTTGATCATTCATGATAATGAATGGTTATTTTGAGTATTACTTACACTTACTTCTTATAATGCTGGTGGATTTACAGCCAATTTTAATTACTCTTAGGATTTAACTGAGCTTATCTCTCAGAGAGTTCAAGTTGATCTCTCATGTCTCTAAAATTACTTATATATTTTAGTGATATTTAATTTATAGTCAATCATTACATTATCATTATTTTAGATGTATTAAATTTCAGCATTTGAAATATTTATATTTTGATAACTGGGGATAATGATAATTTTCCATCATCCCAGGTTTACCCCATTAGGCTGGGTTTAAAGACATTTACATGTCTGAAAAATTCATGCTTGCAAACTGATAGGAACTTGTTGCATAAACACTTGGAGTTAGTGTTTAGACCTAGTTTCCAGTCCTACCCTTCACTGATAATAGCAAATTAGCTTGAAATCAGCTGATCTGAAGGTGGAGCCAATGAAAGAGATAGTGAATTCTGACTCTTTTGATGTTTATGTTAACAAAAAAATGCTTGTACAGAGGTTTTGAAAAAGCTCCAGCTATTGATCATAAATGCAAGCAATAGCAAGTTACGTGATTTATAACTTGTTTTTGTTTTTCATAAATGTACCTTTGAAGGTTTTTGCAATGATATATATATATATATATTGCAGAGGCTTTGGCTATGTGGAGAAACTGAACTGATGTCAGACCCATGTAGCTATCTGGCTTGTTAGGCTGGGCTTGAAGACATTTATATGTCTGAGAAATTCATGCTTGCAAACTGATAGGAACTTGTTGCATAAATACTTGGAGTTAGTGTTTAGATCTAGTTTCTAGCCATACCCTTCACTGATGATAGTAAATTAGCTGAAATCAGCTGATCTGAAGGTGGAGCCAACAAAAGAGAAAGTGAATTCTGACTCTTTTGATGTTTATGTAAACAAAAAAACACTTGTACGGAGGTTTTGGTAAAGCTCCATCTATTGATCATATATATATATATATATATATATATATATATATATATATATATATATATATATATATATATATATATATATATATATATATATATATATATACACTTTAAAAAAATTGATAGCAAATTGTGCATAAAATATATTGTTACAAGTTTATAATTAAGACATATTATGTACCAATATAAAATATGATTATTTTTATTATTATTAAAATAATTATTTCAGTTTCATTAGCTTTAATCTCAAAAGCTATTTTAAATAAAACTTTAAACTTTTGGAATAAAATAAAAAAATTACATGGTGGATGAGTTAATGTGTCTTAAGAATATCATATTTACAGAGAGCACTTGAAAACAAAAATATGATGATTGCAATATTTGGTAGATACAGTATAAGCTCATAAAAGTTAATTTTTAAAAGTAAAATTTATAAATTTATTGTTTTTACATTTTTTGTTTGCTAATTTTGTTTTTGAATAACTAATAAGTGAATTAATGGAGTTTGCTGATGCAAGCACAACACATTACTAACATGAAACATCTATATGGTGATTTAGTAGCATTTATATCACAAGCAATATCACATATCACTATTAAAGAGAGTATTTGTTTTATATAAATATTTTTTCCAATTTGATTTTTCTTATTATAAGAATTATTTACAATATTTATTAAAATGTATGTATATAAAATGAAAAAATATCTAGCTATAAAATTGCAAAAGAAAAGAAAAAATGATTTTGTTTAACTGGATTTAGTTGATTGATTTCTTATAATTAGTTATTATAATAAAATAAATTTATTTTTTATTACTGTTGTTATTACTTAAACATAACTTCTATAACACTAGGCTAGAAAGCTGTTATTTGAAAAAAACAATAGTCAAAAGCAGGCATAAAATTTAAACTACATATATTAAATTGAAATTGAATTAATTTTTGCAAAAATGAGATATATTTAAGAAGCTAGTAAGAGTAAAATCTGTTCAATTTAAACAATAGTACAAAATTAAGCCATTTGAAAATTGGTTATGGCACTATACACCACCCTGTAGACATTGATATTTATTAAGCATTTTATATTATCATATATATATATATATATATATATATATATATATATATATATATATATATATATATTACTTTCACTTTTTTGTTTAATGTGAAGATCATTAATAAATTATCTCTATTTACTTTTATATTGTTTCTTTATAAATTAGCAATTAAAGATTAACTGTAGCAATTTTCTTCAAAAAAAAGTTAACACCAAAATTAATAATTGTTGTCTTTTTAATCTTTTCTAGATTATTTTTGGTTATAAACTTAAATACTGTAACCTGTCTAAAATTGTTTATAATGCTTTTGTTCTGGATGGATTTTACACAGTACTAATGACTTGTTCAGCATTATTTTGTTATTTAATTGTTTATATGTCTATGATTACAAATCTATAATTTAGTTTTTTTGATTCATAGATGTCATATGTAATCAAATTACTCTTTACTACATAATATTTTTTATATTATATTTGCCAAGATAAAAGTTAAGGTTTTATTTATTTTGAAAGCTTACTTTGTAATTTCAAACATATTTTTGTTTAATTCAATGATATTTTCAATAATACCTATATTTTTTCTATACTTTCTAATAATTTTAAAGCAATAAATTGTAATTTTAATAGAAAGTTATTGAATTTTGCTACAAACTTTTTCCAAAATAAAGATTGCATATATATATATATATATATATATATATATATATATATATATATATATATATATATATATATATATATATATATATATTAAGCCTTCACTTAGTTATATTTAATCTTCCCTTAAAAGATTAAAATAAAAAAATTCAATATAATAATTTCTGCAGTTATTAGGGTAAAATAAAATAATTAATGTTTGCATTCATAGTTATTGATAGAAATGGTTTTTAAAAATTATTTTAAGATTTCTCTCTCTCTATATATATATATATATCTCTCTCTCTCTCTCTCTCTATATATATATATATATATATATATATATATATATATATATATATATATATATATATATATATATATATATATATATATATATATATATATATATATAATTTCTATATTTAATTTGTGTGTATTCAAAATCCAATAACAAAATTTCTTAACTTTTTCACATTGCATGTCTTTTTGAGTCTCTAGTGGCCATTTGTATTACATTTTAAGCTTTTTATTGTAATAAATTAACTAGCTAACAAAGCAAAATGAAAATCTTCAGTCAGAAAAGTCCAGAGAAATCACTGTAATTATGTCATTTAGATATCTATTCAGATGTTTCACTAATAACAAACTCAGGTATTTTAAAATCTTGGGTTTTTAATTTAATGAAATCTAAAGATTTCAATATAATCAAATAGTGAAATTTTAATTCTGCCTTCATGTCTTTGATAGACTTAACAGTTTGTAATCCAGTTCAAGACCATTTTCAAGATTACATTGAAAAAATTTTCAGAATTACTAAACCTTGCTTTCTGTGCAAAGTTTATTAATATTCATGATTATTCTTACATAATAATTGTGTAATAATTTTTAAAATTCAAAAGTATACATGGTTACACTTTATTTAACACATATATGCTTTATTTTTAAAAATAGAAGGCAATAATTTCTAGCAGAACATTAACAAACAAAAACAATGATTTTTAGATCTCTAAGAAACTGATTGCTAATATGTCATTACAAGCACTGTGGTAGCATTTTTTGAAATATTCTAAACATTATAAAGCTATTTCAACATTTTAAAGCAAAATTTAATAGATTTATCAGAAAATAACATATATTCATTTGTATTATAAAAACAAATTTCAATAAAAACAGATTTTTTTATTTTCCACAATCATTCTGCACTTGTAAACCACTGAATAATTACAATCTTTTTTGTTCTTATTACAACCTTATTTTTCCAATATTTGAAAAGTTCAAATATGATTTTTTTAGAATATCTTTTATTTGTAAATATATTTTTTTGCCATATCAAATCCACTTTATTGAATTCTGATATAGAATAGTAGTTTAATATTAACATAAAATATTTAAAAGTATCACCAGGAAGAAAAATAGGCCTGTAACTGCACAGGAAGGTTAATTTGTATTCTTTATTTTATTTTCCCAGAGTTTAAATTATTTCTAATAAAATCTATTCTTAAAAATAATATTTCAAATTTGCAAATAAAAGAAAGTAATAAATTGGAATACATAACCAGAATTGTAGCTTTTGTTATTTCACAATTGCTAATAAAAATATTTTAAATAAAATATAATTTATTTGAATGCCATTTTAACATCCAAATAAATTTTTGTAATGCATAAAGCAATGAAATTAAGTTTTTAAATTTAAAATTTCTTCAAAATATCATGTGTTCATATGCTTACACAGGCTGTTAATAGCAGCAGCAAACTCTCCACACAGTAGGGTATTTGGTGGCACTATTGCATGAAGAGTTTGCTATTATTTAAAATTTGTCTTATAACATTTTTAAAAAATACAAAAATAACTGCTATGATGGTTATAAAAAATATTTTTTTCAGCCAAGCACAACAGCCAACTACATTATTACATTTCTCTTGACCTATATCTTTAAAAAAAAATGTAATAAAATATAAATCTAATCATCATACTCTTACAAAAAAAATATTTTACAAATGCGTTGAAAAAATAATTATAAATATATAAACAAACTAGGAAAAATATAAACAAACTGGGAAAATATGTGATTTCTATTTTTCATATTTTAACAAAAATGACTTCTTACAAGCTTAATCGCTACTCACCTACAAAACCACTGGCATTTTCAGACTTTTGTATTTCTTCTATGTATGGTACTTCTATCTAGAGATTTTTTTTAAAATTAATAAATTAATATATATTTTACTTTTCATGATACAATCAAATAAATGCAGAAGTAACAAATGAACTCCACAGATATCCTCAAGATAATGATTTCAAGCCAGATGACCAAAGTGTCACTCAGTGCTCACAATAGAATGTATTCTAAACAGAAAATGTTATGTAAATTTTCTAGATTTTAAATGCTGACAGACCATGGAGAACCAAACTTATCTTATTCTATTTGTACACATGAAGCTAAAAATGTACTATACTCCTACTAAAAATGTATATAATTTGTATACTCATTTTAATAATGAAAATAATTTGTATGTTATTTTTGTATATTATAAATACTACATATATTAGATAAAAGCTTATGAAAGATTTCAGGTCCACAAAAATAGCATTCTCTTATTCATGACTGCAGACATATTCCCCCACACAACTTTATTGGAAAATAAAAAAATACAGATTATTTTTATTTAAATATACTTAATCCTAAATGTACTTACAAACTTTTATAATATATAATTGTGCCAGTTTATTTATTTAAACTGAAGTAGATTATAAAGCAGGTTGTGATGGAACTCATTATTAATGAAATAATGCATCTCGTAATAATCTCCGGTGGCTTCAATGATGAGGAAGAATATGTAATACTAGCATCTTCAGTAATTAACTGTAAATTAGACTTGTTGAAATAGAAAAAAAGAACAGCAAAATGATTTAAATTTTCAATGACAAGATAATACATGTCTATAGAAAACCATAATGCAACTCTTAATGAAGGAAAATTAAAATAGAAAATGAAAATGAAAATTAATTAAACATACTTTATATTACCTTCATCCCACAACAAACACCATATTATTGACTATAACAATTTTATTTATTTTATCAGAATACAAAAAGAAAACTTTTCCATCATAATTGAATTATAATTCATTATGACATAAACTTGACAGTAGAAATTATAAAAAGAAAATACTTCAATTAATTAGACGAAATTTAGAGCAAGCTATTTATTTTATAATTATAAGACTAAAGAAGTATTTTGTTGAATTTTATTTAATGTAATTAACATTCTTACTAAATATATTCCTTAATATTAACCATTTAAAATTTAATAATTTGTTTGAATATGCATATTGTGTATATAAATATCCAAAATATTTTTAATTCATTCCCATTTTAAAGTTATTTTCAGTATAAACAATAATTCTGATATTATTAAATGGTGATCATGTGATGTAATAATCCCGAAAGTCACACTCTCCATAATAATGAAGATTAGTTCCTTAATTTTGTTCTATTTATTATAGGAACAGATTTATTTAAGCGCAAATTAGCTTTTTAGGTACATAGTTTGCCGGCATTCTCATTTAAAAGATATAATTCTGTTTTCTCTTGTCACGAGAAATAATCTATTCGTAATTATTTTACTTAAAAAAATAATGTTGCACATTATGAATCAAATACAAGAAGAAAAAAAAACATAAACCTTGTACATTATTATTTTTTATATTATACTGAACCAGAAGTTTGGTAGTGTGAAACTTGGGAAACTGAGCGTGATCTGGAATTTTTGTAATTAATTACTTACATCTTTTATTTCCTAATAATTAAATTCTAATAATGCTCAACTGTCAATATTTATTTACATGTACTTTGATTTACACATTGATATTTATGGGTTTTTTTATATATAAGATCAAACAAAATAAATATAATAATCAAAATATTCTAGAATAAATACTAAAAAATTCGATATGCCTATATAAAATAAAAATAAAATCTAATGACGTAAGATAGCGTAAGCTGGATATGACGAAGATTTTATTTTTATTTTATATAGCATATTAAATTTTTTAATATTTATTCTAGAATATTTTGATTATATGTAAAAAACAAATAAAATGTCTGTTAATTAAAAAATGTTGTTAAATATATATATAAATTAGAAGGGAATTGAACTCAGGCTTTCAAACTTTCTACATATATTCTTTCCATCTCATACAACCGATACACATGACCCTACACAGGTAAAAAAAAAACAAATTATCTCCAATGTATTTTTTGGATCAGATCATCATCTTTTACATACACACCACACACACGCACACAAACATATATATATAATCAATGCTCAGTTTATATTAACATAACAAATCTTCTCTACCTTCCAACTTTTCAGCTATCCATATCATTGAAAATCTGATTAAAACATATTCATTAAAGTGTGAAGATTTGCTATCTTAATATAATCTGAGTAGCCTGATTGTATATATGTATGGGAGCTGGTGATTTTGACTAACTGATGGGTACTGGTTAAGCACAAAATATGTATATTGGCGATCGTTTATATTTTTCACATGGGTTTGGTCATAAGTGACAGTTGTATGAGATAGAGTGGATAGCTATAGGGTGCTTGAGAGTCTGACTTCAAATCCCTTCTAATTACATTAAGTTCAGTATAGACAAGATACTTGTAATTGTATGTATATTGTATATAATGTTCTAATATTATTTAGTTATGCCCTCTATAAAAATTCTTACAGTCTTGTAGATATCAAATTTGATGAAAAGTTAACTAATTTTTTGCAACCAAAGCTGATGACCCTACCAGCTCAGAAGAACAGCTGACATCACATCAAATGTAACAACTCAGTTTCTGTTAAAACAGATTCATAATAATCAATTTAATATTAAAACCTAAATGTGAATTTTAGTAGCAATTTAATTAAAGCCTTTTTTGAATATTTATATTATAAGTTATGAGCATTTCTAAGAAGACAAGTTGCTACTTATTGAGATTATTACATATTACTATAACTAAAAAATCATTAGTTCCTAGTCTAATATACCACCAAAAAATGAAAATAAGATAAACAACCATATCTTGGAATCTTCAACTTTTTTCTTGGTTATATTACAACACTAATTCACTATTTAATTTGACCATATTATTTTACATTAAAAATTCATTTACTAAATATTTTTGCCTAATTGATTTGAGAATTTCATATGACTATTAAAATCTATTGAATATATATATTTTTTATAAAAAAAAAATCATATTTTAATCTTAAATTTGAAAAAAATATAAAATAAATATTTGAAGGTCAGCCTTAAAAATTAATTCAATCATTTAAATACTTTAAAGTAGTCATCTTATAGCTAAAGGCACTGCTCTACGGTGCGGTTTTCACGCGAAAACACATAAAAATGCTGTTTCCGTGGCCGACACATTCGAACCCGCATTTTCTATAATACAACTTTTTTGTTGTGCTACAGAATGCAGGCCACTATGTCGCGTCACAGTACAGCATGTATGTCACATAGCAGCAAATACATTTTCTGAATTTGCATAATTTATAAAATAATTACGGCTTGATGAGAGAGTTTGTATTTGAATTGTATTGAAATGTTGTTTTCATTGGATTTTTTTTAATTTTAAACTATTGAAATGTTCAGATTTTTTAAAATAATAATTATAAGACTTTTTACAACATACTGTATTGAACTTTTATTTGGGAAAATGTTAAATATCTATGTTTTTATTGAGTTGCAATTAGGTAATGTGTCAAGTAACATACTGTTAGTAACATTCAAGACAAAGAAGATTCTACCATCTGTATATTTTTGAAGTAAAAAAGAGCGGTACGAAAAAAATATCCAGTAAGAAAAGTCCAAAGATACAGGTTTTTTTGTAAATTTAATAAAAAGCAAATATTATAAACATGTTTAATAAGTAAAGAAGACATTTGTATGTGTTTGTTGTTGTTTAAAAAAGTTTGAGTTTCTTTCTTCTGTCTGAGTACGGTTACGATTTTGAATTTTTTTATTTTAGCATTACAAACAAACAGAACACTAACCCTAAAACTAACCCTAACCCTAAACCTAACCCTAAACTAACCCTAAAACTAACCCTAAATCTAAACCTAAACTAACACTAAAACTAACTCTAAAACTAACCCTAAATCTAACCGTAACAACTTTTACTTTTATTATGATTATTATTTTTTAGTTAAACAACAACAAAAAAAGTCGTAACACAAGTAAAAAAATATCAGATAGAAAATTGATAAAAAAAAAGCCGTAACACAAGTAAAAAAATATCCAATAGAAAATTGATAAAAAAAAAGCCGTAACACAAGTAAAAATATATCCGATAGAAAATTGATAAAAAAAAGCCGTAACACAATTTAAAAAGTATACAATATAAAAAACACGAATCAAATTGTAATTTGTTGATTTTATTTTACATTTATTATTATCATTTAAATTGTATACGTTAATAAAAAATAATATTTAAAAAAGATGATTTTGTTTTGTTTTTATTTTCGCATTACAGAAAAATTATTAAAATCAACGGCCTGTGAATGTTCATATTTTATAGTTTTAGTGTGAAAATGGCACCATCCAATGGCATCTTTATCTATAATACAAGCACCTACTTTAATTTTAAAAGTTGAAAAAAAAGGTAATACTTATAGCATTTATAAAAATTAAATCATATATCTCTTGAAATAATTTAATTTTCAGATTTTTCTTCATAGTGACTATGTACTTACCACACAATGTTTATTCACTATTCATGGAAAGAAATCACTAACTTTTTTTTTGTACTGGTAATTTCACATATATTTTATTTGAATATTTTAATTGCAAAAATAATCTATAGATTCCAGGATAATTGAAAATGCAGCAACTTGAAATATTTTTAATCTCTGCTTCGATGGCCTTTTATTTGCTCTTGGTAGTTTCCAACTTTGTGATATTACTTCAAGAAAATATTTTGAATGCCTAAAAACTTTATTTTTTTACAAAGTTTATTAAGATTCATGATTACTTTTGCACATTAATTATGTAATAATTATTAAAAATAGAAAAAAAAATATTATTATATATTTATTTTGTAAAGTTTTAAATGAAATATTAATAATTTTAATGTAATATACATGATTTTTACTGCTGATCAAATATGTAATATTTATAAATATAAATACTTCATAGAATAATTACTTCTGAATATGTTACTAGGACAAATTGCAAGCAGATTATAAAGAAACATTTTAAAATAAACTTCATTGATATACAAATTTTGCCTCTGTTTTAAGATTTGTACCTTCTAAAGAATAAAATATTCCAAACATATCAATAAAAAATAAAGTTGTTATAGTGCAAAACATCAATTGCAATTAAAAAATAAAATTTTTAATTTAATGATTTAAGTGTGTCATGTTACTAAGATATAAAATGCATTTTAAGAAGTTACGCTAAAGAGACAAATCCTGAGTAATATAGTAACAATGATTACACTATTAGTGATTTCATTACAAGAAAATTCATGGCATTCTCTGCTTAGAAAATAGTAAAAGAAATATGGAAATTTATAAGTCAAAAATGATTGATGGTTAAAACTAAAAATTAGAAGTAATAATTTTCTGACTGTGGTTAGATTGCATTTTTTGTACATTGAAAACAACATCTGTATCTGAAAATTAATATGCATTAAATATGTTTAAATATGACAGTGGTGATATTTCGATTATTTTGATCAATTGTGAGATAAGGCTACATGATTTTAAATGAATAATTTTAATCATATACTTTTTTTATATCTCATTTAGATTTATGTGGAGATGTTCATCGTTTATGATATTATGACAGTTCTTTGCTGCAGGTCTTGATGGGAAAAAAGATCTAAAATATGTCTGAGATATTTCAGTTTTAATACTACTAACATTTATTTAAAAATATACACAACCATGAATTTGTATTATGTGATATCAAAAGCTTCCATTCTTATTTATAAAAAATTATAAAACAAATCATGGTGATTACCATGGAACACCAATCATTGCTATTTGGTTATAAAGAACTTCAATATAGTTTTAGAAAATTCAAAAGCACTGTAGACAAGTTACTTTTTTAACATATTAAATGCAAAATATATTTCAGTGAATTTAAATATACAAGATATTTAAAATAAAACTTTATGTTAAATAGAGCTATGTACTCATTATAACATTTTTTTATATTTTTACAATATTTGTTTTTGGAAGAATTTATAATCTGTTCCACAAAACAGACATTAAGATGAAGTTTACATTTTTGGTGAAGTATTTTATATTTTGAAATGAGTTGAAAAAATAAAAAGTTCATCTTTAAAATTCCAGATTTAAAGTATGCTGTAAATCAGGGATCCCCAACCCTATGCCCGTGGGCACCATAGCGCCCACAGACCATTTTATGTGTGCCCGCCGCTATCCGAATACGATAAAAACTTATTTATCTGATACAAATAAATTTAATTTTTAAAATTTCTTATAAAATATTGTATTATATTGTAATCAAATTATAGGGCATACTATACTTTATTTTTGAAATAAATATTTTTTTGTACATTATGTGTATTATTAACAATATCCAACTATAAATTTACATTGAAAAAATAAATGGTGCCCGCCACCTGGCCGGTATTATAGAAGTGCTCTTAAATGCAAAAAGGTTGGGGACCCCTGCTGTATATGTTCTATTGTTTTAAATTCAAAACATGATTTATAAAATATTTTAAAGGTCTAAATGCAACTTAGGATAGATTTTAGTTTACCAATTAATGTTACAAAACTGAAATGCTTTATCAGTCAGTTATGGGGGAAAAAATCTTCACTAACTTTTAGTTTGGATATATGTCAACTTTGAAACTCATATCAGTTTAAATAGTTTGTTACTCATTTATATAGAAATGGAGGGTGTATTGTTGAAGTATAATACAATTTCAGTGGCTACTACTTTTTTATTAAGTTGGAAAATATATTATTTTATCTACTGATAACCAAATTTATTATACAGAAATGAGATGTAGATCTTTTATAACATATAAAGATACAAAAAAATTCTTATTAAAATAATTCTGTAAATAAGAAATGAAAATGAATTAGCATTTTAAAGTCATACCTTTGTTGAATTGGACATATAAAAGTGTGAGTATATATTTTATGGAAAAGGCAGATTCTTTTAATTATAAATAAAAAATACAGTGAAGAAATAATCTCTGATTAATTTTATTCAGAGGCAGTGAAAAATTACTATTAGACAAAATATTAAAGTTTTTCAGAAAGTAAAGTTTGCAGATCAAAATTAAAAAAACAGCATTGGAAAATGTTAAAAAAAAAAAAAAACAGACGTTAATATATGTGGTCGTATTTGTGGGTAAGTTAACAACTTCTTCTTTGTGTGCTTAAGTTTTTTATATATTATTTCTGATTTTAGTATAGCCACAATTATTTACAAGAGACTGCTAATACTATTAATGATAAAAAAAATATTTGTATAATTTAACTGCTATAAAACTTATAATAAATATATTTTAAAAAAGTAATAATAAAAGAGTTTACTGCTCATGAATTGATAAAAAATTTGAACATTGCAAATTATAGAACTGGGTCATAATAAATGAATGAATGCAAAAACACAGCAAATGCAAATTATTTATTTCATTGACTATAATTGTAAATATATCATTAAAAATAATTTTTTAAATCACAAATATAATAAAATAATTCTTATTTTCTTTATACAAATATCTAGTCAAACAATTATCAGTTATAGTCAAGTTTTCATATATTAATATAACGATGATCAAACATTTTTTATTTGTAATTAAAATTATTTACTTTTTCCAGTTTAGCCGAGAGGTCATCGCTGCCGCCTTGCAAGCAAGTAGTTGTTTGCAGACGGTTGTGAGTTTGCGTCCCGACCAATGCTATGACATATGAGAAAAAAAAAAATTCCAAAAAAAGGATATTTACTTACTAGAACAAAAGATAATTTAAGCGCAAATTAAAACTATAATCTACTTAAAAAGAGAAAAATTTATCTAATAATTAGTAATAAAAAAGAATGAAATTTAAATTTGTAAACCTCACGAATAAGCAACACAAAATATGTGCATAACATTTTTATAATAATAAGTTAAAAAAATAAAATAAAATATAAACTGTAATATCAAATTGTATAAAAAATTTATATTCATGTTGATTAACAAATGATTTTTAATAAGTTTTTGTATTAAATTTTGCCTTAATAACTAAACAACAACAACAAAAAATTCTATTGAAATTTACAAAACTGTAAATAAAGTTTGTCTAATTTATTTTTTAATCTACTTCGTTAAAACTATATATATAAACAAAAGTCTTACAATTTTAATTTATATATTATAATTTTTTATTTATTAACATTAAACTTTTTAAATATTAACTCTGTTATGATTATTATTTTAAAATATATAAATATAAACTGTCAATACTGCTTTGAAATATGAATATTAAATTAAGAAATTTTAAAAACTAAAACCACAACTCTATTTAATAATAACAAAAAGTCAATTTTATATCTAGTCTACACAATACAACAGCAATGTATAGAGGTGATTTTGTAGGAAATTAATTAAATGTAAAATTGCCACGCAAATTGAAATTTTTTGTAAAAATATCCTATTGAACTTTCGTTTGTGTCTTGTTAAGTGATTCAAGATGAGTGCTATTGTGTCATATTGTAATGCCTCCAACACTGAATTAAAGTGTATAAATTTACTTATTCAAAAATTGACAATACTTTGATTATTGTTTGATTAATAGATCAATGTCTTATAATAAAAATACATATATTTGTAGTAGTATATATATATATATATATATATATATATATATATATATATATATATATATATATATATATATATATGGAAAGACAATGACTTCAATGGATGTAATTAATAGATTTATCATGAAAAAGAAGCTAAAAAAAAAAAAATTTTGTGGCCTCTTTTCTCTTAAAATTTTAATATGTATAATTTTTAATAATTAAATAATATGCATATTTAAATTGGCTTTTAAACCTAATTTTGTGGGACACTTAATCATAGCATTTTTGATTATTCATATATATGTTTTAAGGTTAAAATTGTAATAATAATTATGTTTTAATTGTCAATAATATCAAAATATTATTATTATATTTGTCAATATAACCCATTATATTATTGAACCATTATGGTTGTCATGGAAATAGATTATATCTATAAGTTCAGCCCATTTCCCTTTTGTTAATATATGGATATATAATGGTCTGATAATGTGAGGGATTAGATTGACTTAATGTGTACATGGATAGGAGTAAAATATCAAATTAACTAAAGACTTTGAGCATTCAATCATTGATTTATTCAATGAAATGTTTAATTGAATCATTGGGAAGGGTGCTGAGAAGACTGAAGCCTGTCCATTAAAGGATAAAGAATTGCTATTTTAATATAAACTGAGCACTTTTTGTATATATATGTAAGAGATTGTGAACTGGCTATACTGATGAGTATTGGTTGGGGATAATGTATCATTTTTACATGTATGTAGTTATATGTGTCAGTTATTTGAGATTGAGTAAATGATGAGTATAGATTGAAAAATCCTAAGTTAAAATGTCTCTAGTTTATGTTTTAAATATTATGGATTTATAAACTTTGAGTAGATATTTAGATCAACAGCATTTTTGAACATTCACTTTGTTTCCTAAACATTTACTATTAATTTTCAACTTTATTTTAGAAAGCAATATTGTGTGAGACTAAATTCAAAAATTGTAGCTCTCACAATTTATAAAACAAATCATTAACATTTATTTTAGGCTCATTATTCCTCCATATAATATAGTATTGCATGTTAGTCATATGATACTTTCAAACAAATAAACATCACAATAGAATCAATAAAATATAATCAAAATAGATTAAAATATAAGCAAAGGATTAATAAAAGTATATATCAATATAATAGGACCAAAATATTTACCAATGAATATTCTTTTCACGGAAAACAATCCAGACTTATTTCTTATAATTTCCAATTCTTCTTCAACAAGCATATAAAAAACTAGTAAATCTCTCATAGCATACAAAATTTTCAGCATTTATGGATTCAACCACTATTATTAACCATGATTCAATATTTTTTAACTATAAACTATAATTTTCCTGATATATATTTCTATAAATTCTAATCCTAATTCTAATTATTCTTTAACTACAAAAAGTGTTCTTATAATACTATTAATTTAATTTATACAGACACTATTGACATTCTACAAGAGTGAATGCTCTTCTTTTAGTTAAATTACTAAATAATTTAATTTCTAAACACATATTTTGCTTTTTTGGAAAAATCATTCCAAATATTGTTATTCTTAAAATATACTTATACATATTTTTTATTAATTTACCAAATCATTCCTTAACTTAATTCATCATTATCATTTGGATCTCTAAAAATTGTATACATGAGGAAATCTATCCCACACATATATAAATGACAATCTATAGAGTTATAAGAGAATGGTATGGTAAATTGAATAAATAAATAAAAAATATCAAATAAATAAATCCATTTTTCTTTTAAGGCTTGTTTTATTTTTACTTGGATCAATCTAACAGTTTCAAGTGATAAGCAGTCTTCTTTAGATCTAAAATATATATAAATGCATATGAAATATAAAAATAGTTTATCTAATCAATATATATTATTTATAATACTTCACTCATATACACTTTAATGCAATTAATTTTCTTAAAAACTTCTTTATTTTCTTACAGTTTCGACTGTCCAGCAGTCTTTTTTAGAGCTACAAGATTTGAATAATACAAATACATAATTATCATTTCACATATATATGTATAAATCTTATATAAATCAAAAATATATATATCTTCATCATTTTACATGCATATATAAAACACACACATATATACATATATATCAAAATATATACATATTTTCTTCATATATATACACACATATAAATCTATATCACCCCTAGACATATATATAATCCATATCTACATCCATATATATATATATATATATATATATATATATATATATATATATATGCATATCCAATACCTAGACATACCTCTTTTAAACATACATTCATATACAGATATACATACACCTACAGACATATATACAATCTTCATATATCTTTACTAATACACATCCATATGTATATTCTATCTACACATATATAAAATACAAAAACATATCCAATTCACCGTTTTTTAATTTTTTTTACCTTTTTAAACAATTCCATTTTTACTTATTTTTAAATCAACCTTTTAAAAATTCTTCTTTTTAATATTATTTATAATATTTAATACTATTTTATTATTATTATTTTTATAATTATCTAATATATAACATCTTTTACTTTACTATCTTTAATTTTACTTTTTATAACTTTATCTCTATTTCACTAAATAATATTTTTAACATTATTACCTCCATCTTCCTTACAGTTGTTTTAACTTTAACCTTTTAACCGCTAATTTAATGATTGGTAGTATGAGATAAAAATCAAATCTTTTAATTGGCCAACTCACAAACTGAAGACAAAGCCTATTGTTAAAACATATTCACCTATAATATTAAATTCAACTCAGATACGTTTATAAAAAGTATATTATTAATTTCTTCAGGTTATGAAGAGAACGAAAGTTCTTTCAAAAATAAATTGCTATTTATTTATTCTAAAATATTCAATTTCGGCAACATAAAAGCTATAATATAAACAAAAAGATCGACTTTTACGTTATAGAAAAGTAAATATTTCTTTTTACTACAGCTTCAATATTTTTACAAAAATCTTCGATATTTTTTGAAAATAATTTTGTTTTTTTAGTTTATTTTTTAAAAATTATTTTTAATTTGTCAAATTATCCTTTTTTTATTATTAAATCACATGCGAAATGAAAATCTCAGCGTTTATCTTTATTTTCTTTGATCAGGCGGTTTCTTTGTTTTTTCCAGCCAATCAGAATGTCTTTGTCGGCTGAGAACTGGCTGAGAGCCAATCACCAATAAGCTTCTTTCTTTGTTTAGCCTTAAATGCAGTTTTTTTTATTTTTTACTTGTAAAAGAATTCGGAAGAGGGCACCATCTTATAGAGCTTTTAAAAATCTATTTAAAAACATATTGAACGAATATTTTTGTATAAAAACTTGCAGAGTTAGAGTGATGTCAACTGCTTACGAGAGGTCGCGTCAAAGACAGGCAAAGAGTTAATTACAATGACTGTTTTTTCAACATTTTCTATCTTATTTATTAATTTAAAACAGCTCCCTCTGTTATCAATATTATAAAACTTATAATTCTATTTACCTTCCAACTTCCCAATTATAATCATTAACCATATTCCAATATTATAAATAGCTACTTTACCATTATTCCACATCTAAATATACATATCAAACATCCATATTTCCTACATATATATATATATGTAGGAAATATATATGTATGATAGATGTATATATATATATATATATATATATATATATACATCTTCACATTACCTCTATACATATAACTAAAATAATATATAAAACCAATATATAAACCCAATACATAAAACTATATCCAAAATAAAAGATTACAAAATTAAAAAATTAATAATTTAAAAAATTAACAATTTAAAAATTATTAACAAATCCCTACCTACACCTATACACCCACACACACATATATATATCCCAAATATAATTCTATCTTTTAAAACACATTCGTGTATATACCTACATTCCCAATATATATACCTCTATTCATATATATATATATATATATACCTATATTCTCATAAATACCTATATTCATAACACATATACCTACATATATCTATCCTCCTATACATTTATACATACCCAGCCACATAAATACTCAACTTACTTACAATTTACATATATAACTATACAAACCACATCTAATGCCCCAATTTATATTAACTTTAAAATCTATTTTATTTCTACTGTAATTTTTTCATTTTATTATCTATCTTGTTTAATACATAATACCTTTTTACTTCCTTATCTATAACCCAAAACTAGACCATTTTTATTACCTTTAAAACTATTTTATTATTACTTTTAGTTTTTAAATTTCTATAACAAATTCACAAACTTTTATATACATTACCCTTTTTATTATTTATTATTACTATCAACTCCCTCTGTTATCTATTTCATAAAACTTATAACTATTTTAACCTATATTTATTAATAATCTCTACAAATCTTTTATGTATATCCACATAATATAACTTTTAAACCTACTTTCTTTTATTACTATTATTAATACCATTATTATTAATCAATCACAACAATAAACATGCTAACACCAAAATCTTTTCCAAACCATATTTTAATTTTATATTCAATATTCGCTACCCATATACATATTCATACACTCCTAAAACATATATATATTCTTATTTTTAATTACTAATAAGCCTATAAATCCAATACTACATCTACCAACACAACATTCTCAGTCCCCCATCCCTATTTAAACTAGGCCTTATCCTCTTAATTAGTATTGCTTCTTTTATTTTTCTATCTCTTCTTTTATTAGTATATCCTAATATTTTTATACTCTCTTTGTAAAATACATGCCCTGTTTCCATAGTATGCAAATAAATCGGTGAATTTTTATCATACCTATGTTGATTTAACCTTGTAAAAATAGAATTCTTTGTCTCCCCTACAAATTTAGTCCTTATCATATTTTGCTTACAATATCTATACTCTATTTGATATATGCCATTTATACATTTCCGCATATCTTTAAGGTATTTCTCATCTAATATATTCATTATATTTTTTCTTTTTTTTTATTTACTACCTTATACTTAATTACATTATTACATCATTTATTAATTTTTCTAATAATTTTATTAACAATCTTAACTATATTATTACTATATGTTTTAACCCCTATATACTCCTTCTTTATATTTTTATTTCTATATTTAACA
Source organism: Epiperipatus broadwayi (assembly GCA_028023455.1). Taxonomy (NCBI): domain Eukaryota; kingdom Metazoa; phylum Onychophora; class Udeonychophora; order Euonychophora; family Peripatidae; genus Epiperipatus; species Epiperipatus broadwayi. The sequence goes on from JAQFVV010006888.1 coordinate 208,853, forward strand.
CTCTCTTTTTCCTTATTACCTTTCTTATATTTATCTTTTATTAATTTTATATTCTTCACTATTGCATTCTCTGGATACTCATTTTTTTTTAAATTCCTTTACTATTAATTCTACTTCTTTTTTATATTCCTTTTCACTTGAACATAAGTTCAAGAATATGTAGGGCTATTAATTATTGTTCAAGTGAAAAGGAATATAAAAAAGAAATAGAATTAATAGTAAAGGAATTTAAAGAAAATGAGTATCCAGAGAATGCAATAGTGAAGAATATAAAATTAATAGAAGATAAATATAAGAAAGGTAATAAGGAAGAAGAAAGTGTTAAATATAGAAATAAAAATATAAAGAAGGAGTATATAGGGGTTAAAACATATAGTAATAATATAGTTAAGGATGTTAATACAATTATTAGAAAAATTAATAAAAGATATAATAATGTAATTAAGTATAAGGTAGTAAATAAAAAAAGAAAAAATATAATGAATATATTAGATAATAAATACATTAAAGATATGCGGAAATGTATAAATGGCATATATGAAATAGAGTGTAGATATTGTAAGCAAAATATGATAAGGACTAAATTTGTAGGGGAGACAAAGAATTCTATTTTTACAAGCTTAAATCAACATAGGTATGATAAAAATTCACCGATTTATTTGCATACTATGGAAACAGGGCATGTATTTTACAAAGAGAGTATAAAAATATTAGGATATACTAATAAAAGAAGAGATAGAAAAATAAAAGAAGTGATACTAATTAAGAGGATAAGGCCTAGTTTAAATAGGAATGGGGGACTAAGAATGTTGTGTTGGTAGGTGTAGTATTGGATTTATAGGCTTATTAGTAATTAAAAATAAGAATATATATATATGTTTTAGGAGTGTATGAATGTGTATATGGGTAGCGAATATTGAATATAAAATTAAAATATGGTTTGAAAAAGATTTTGGTGTTAGCATGTTTATTGTTGTGATTGATTAATAATAATGGTATTAATAATAGTAATAAAAGAAAGTAGGTTTTAAAGTTATATTATGTGGATATACATAAAAGATATGTAGAGATTATTAATAAATATAGGTTAAAAATAGTTATAAGTTTTATAAAATAGATAACAAAGGGAGTTGATAGTAATAATAAATAATAAAAAGGGTAATGTTTATAAAAGATTGTGAATTTGTTATAGAAATTTAAAAACTAAAAGTAATAATAAAATAGTTTTATAGGTAATAAAAAATGGTCTAGTTTTGGGTTATAGATAAGGAAGTGAAAAGGTATTATGTATTAAACAAGATAGATAATAAAATGAAAAAATAACAGTAGAAATAAAATAGATTTTAAAGATAATATAAATTGGGGCATTAGATGTGGTTTGTATAGTTATATATGTAATTTGTAAGTAAGTTGAGTCTTTATGTGGGTCGGTATGTATAAATGTATAGGAGGATAGATATATGTAGGTATATGTGTTATGAATATAGGTATTTATGAGAATATAGGTATATATATGAATAGAGGTATATATATTGGGAATGTAGGTATATATACGAATGTGTTTTAAGGGATAGAATTATATTTTTAGATATATATGTGTGGGTGTATAGGTGTAGGTAGGGATTTGTTAATAATTTTTAAATTGTTAATTTTTTAAATTGTTAATTTTTTAATTTTGTAATCTTTTATTTTGGATATAGTTTTATGTATTGGGTTTATATATTGGTTTTATATATTATTTTAGTTATATGTATAGAGGTAATGTGAAGATGTATATATATATGTAGGAAATATGGATGTTTGATATGTATATTTAGATGTGGAATAATGGTAAAGTAGCTATTTATAATATTGGAATATGGTTAATGATTATAATTGGGAAGTTGGAAGGTAAATAGAATTATAAGTTTTATAATACTGATAACAGAGGGAGCTGTTTTAAATGAATAAATAAGATAGAAAATTTTGAAAAAAACGGTCATTGTAATTAAAGTTAAAACAACTGTAAGGAAGATGGAGGTAATAATGTTAAAAATATTATTTAGTGAAATAGAGATAAAAGTTATAAAAAGTAAAATTAAAGATAGTAAAGTATAAGATGTTATATATTAAATAATTATAAAAATAATAATAATAAAATAGTATTAAATATTATAAATAATATTAAAAAGAATAATTTTTCAAAGGTTGATTTAAAAATAAGTAAAAATGGAATTGTTTAAAAAGGTAAAAGAATTAAAAAACGGTGAATTGGATATGTTTTTGTATTTTATATATGTGTAGATAGAATATACATATGGATGTGTATTAGTAAAGATATATGAAGATTGTATATATGTCTGTAGGTGTATGTATATCTGTATATGAATGTATGTTTAAAAGAGGTATGTCTAGGTATTGGATATGCATATATATATGGATGTAGATATGGATTATATATATATGTCTAGGGGTGATATAGATTTATATGTGTGTATATATATGAAGAAAATATGTATATATTTTGATATATATGTATATATGTGTGCGTTTTATATATGCATGTAAAATGATGAAGATATATATATTTTTGATTTATATAAGATTTATACATATATATGTGAAATGATAATTATGTATTTGTATTATTCAAATCTTGTAGCTCTGAAGAAGACTGCTGGACAGTCGAAACTGTAAGAAAATAAAGAAGTTGTTAAGAAAATTAATTGCATTAAAGTGTATATGAGTGAAGTATTATAAATAATATATATGATTATATGAAGATATGCAAAAAAAGTGAAGGAGAAAAATAAGAGAATATACTTCTAATCAATATAGACAATACAAACAAACATACCCAATTATAAATTGAATCCCATTTTAAATCAACTTTTATTTTAATAAATTTCAAAAAAGAAACTATTACGGTTTAAAGAAGTAAACTTGTTTAGTCCAGGAAGATTGCCAATTAGTAGATAAATGATAAATTCCTGGCAACACTAGAAGGTAAAGTTATCTCTGTTATATGAATACTATCTTTTAATTTCCATTCTTTATTTATATTAGCTATTTATTAAAAATATGAATTCAATATATACAGTTCTCTGGAGAAGGTTAATTATTATTTTTAAAATGTCAAGAAAGATGCTATTCTTCTATATTCTGACTTCAATAAAATTTATTACTGAATTTATATCCTTACAATTCAATGGGAAAGAGCCCCCTTTTACTTCATCAAACCTCAACAAAGAAACCATTATACACTAATGATGAACACTTTTTTAGCCTCAGAAGAATTGCCAATTATTAGTAAGATAGTTTCCTGGCAACATCAAACAGTAATGTTATGTCATTTACATGGATATAATATCTTAATTTTTATTTTTTATTAAAACTGAACATCATAAAAATGTAAAATCAACATATAGTAATATATTAACCAAGCCTAAGGGCTCAATCCCCTTTGGATCTCATGGTGTTTATGAAATCTCATGTGATAATTGTAAAGCTTCTTACATAAATAAGTATGTGCAACCATCGCATCAGTGTTAGAAAAGATGAACATGATAATGTGGTTAAACAACATTCATTATCATCAATACTCTCATTCCATACAATAGATTCAGGTCATAAAATTGATTTTTCTAGTACCAGGATCATATCCAGGTGTGATAATCTATAGCGATGTAAAATCAGAGAATCCATTGAGATACTAAAAAAACCAGATTGTATCGATAAGCAAGATGATACATGCAAACTCCCTCCTATTTGGAAAGATTTTAAAAAATATATTATAATTTAACATTTTTGCTATTGGTGGAGTTTTAATGTTTTTTTTTTCAAATCAGTGATTGTAGCATCTCTATAACCACCTTTCTACCATTTATCATCAGTAGATGACTTGTGTGATCAAGTTGAAACATCGATACATTAATATTTAAAATTTTTTAACATGAATGAACCCACAAAATATGTCTTTTATATATTGCAATGATTAAATTGGAATATAAACAACTATTGTTAAGTAAATAGTAATGGACCATGTTTGGATGCCAATTTTGTACAATATTCAATAAACTGTTATCATTTCAGATAATTGATTCAATTCAAATTACATATTAGGGTATCAATATTAATATGATTATGTATTAATAAGTAAATGGCTTAATACTTTTAAATATTGAATTTTTATAATGATATAAAGACAAATAAAATTAAATAAAAAAATTTATGACCCAGTTGAGATACCAAATCGTACTAATATGAGATATCTATAAACTAATGATAGAAGAACAAATAATGTTGAGCTTCAATTTATATCAGTTTAAACCCAATTAAATATATTAATTTAATCAATTGGAATTTAATAAAACAATTTAACTTTTACTATTTATTTATTCATTGTAATTGATGAAATAGAACTGATGACATGCTATAATAATACATTAAATTATTAAAATATGTAGGTGTATAGTCAATATTTTTTGCTAGCTAATATTTAACATGTAAATAAATTATATAGAGATTTTTGAAGCTGATATTAAAATATAAGGTAATAAATAAACCATGAAAAATCACAAAATTCAATTTTAATTAATAAAATTAAAAACAAATAATATAATAAACATAATAAAAAATACAGAAGTTAATAAGAAAATGAAATAATCTTTGTAATGCTAATTTGATTATAAATTAACTCTCTGTTTTATTTAATGCATATATGATATAAATTTTTTATCTATGTATCTAGTAGACATTGTGAGTAATAAACTAGAAAGTAAATATTATCTTAGCATAAGTATTTATAAATAAATACTTAAAATCATACATATAAAATTTTAACTAAGTATTTTTAGTTTTTTTCTTTGTTTTCTTACAATGATAAATATGTAAAGTATTAATTTAGGTACAAAATTATGATATTATTAATGTAAATTAAAACTATATAGTCATAAAGATACTATATAAATTCTTATAATAAAGATCTTTTGCTCTTTACATATAGAATGAAAATAATCAAATCTATTATAAAACTTTAAATAAAAACAAAATTAGTATTATGAAATATATTTAAATTTTATTTTCTAAGTAATTAAAATTTTTTATTTTAATTAGGTTATATATTTATACAAATATTACTTTTACCTCTTTTTCTGTATTAATTGTAATAAATAAATAAATGTCTTAGACATTTAAACAGACAACACTTTCATTGGTTTAAATCTCTTTATTCTAGCTAAGCATTTTTGATACTTCCAGTATCATAATCATACGTTTTATGACTTAATTTAGCTAACATTTAATGTTATCTGTATTTCCATATTACTTTGTCAGATTTGCATACATTAAATTTATTGTTTTTATTTAAATCTATGTAGGTATTGTTAGATACATTTTTTTTTAAATAGAGAGACAGTAGCTTTATTTTTATTTAATATGTATTTGTCTGTGGCTATTGCCCATGCCTCTTTAAAGTTTTTTTATTCTGTTAACCCTTTTAGTGCATACAATATCTGCTTTAGAGAGATCAAATTCATGGTCTGACTGCAACTCATTCTCTAAGAATATTGAGAAGTATTCACTGTATTTTTTTGCTTATTATATAAATAATTGTCTTGGGCCAGTCTCTTGGACAGGTTTATTTTTGTTTTCCCATAATATACATTAGAGTAATTAATATTTTAGCACAGGATTTTATATACTAGTTCATCAGTCTTCCTAGTTAGCTAATTTTTAGAATTTTGTAACAGTTGTATTAATATTAACTGAATTTTTAACAAAATGTTATAAATAATTTCCAAATCACATTACCATTATTATTATAATTCTATTTGATTTAATGAAGTTTATATAAAAAATATATGATAGTTTATATTTTTTAGTTATTTAACTGAGATTTCATTAAAGCTAAAGCTTTTATACACCCCTAATAACAAATGTAAAATTAGAAAATAGTAAAGGAAAAATATTTTAGATATTTTCAGTAGGCTTAATTTTATATGTTTTAGCAATGATATGTTTTATTATTAGTTTCTGTCAAGCATTAACCATATACAAATTGACTCTCATATCCACATTTTTAGTAACTGCATTTTCTATCAATTGCATTAAAATATTAAACAAAAATAGAGAAGAATTAAATTGAAATTTTAATTTTTTTTTAAATTTTAATTTTTTAATTCACAGTCTAACTATTGATAATACAATTTCAAAATATCACAAAAACAAACTGGCTGCTAATATAGTTTTTATGCATCAACAAGGACTCTACATATTCCATCATCAGATTTTAAATAATAGGGATGGCTGAAAAATTGGAAGGAAATAAAATTGAAGATTGTCCATTAAGGTTTGAAGATTTGCTATCTTCATATAAACTGAGCACTGATTGCATATGTGTGTGGGAAATAATGATATGGACCAACTGATGAGTGCTCACAGCATGAAATATGTTTATTGGAGATCATTTATCTTTTTTACATGTATGGGGGCATGTGTATTAGTTATATAGGGTGTAGTGGATAGCTACAGGGAGTTTGAATGTCTGAATTCAAATCCCTTTTTATTATATTTGTAGTCTGATATTTTTAATATTATATATATATATATATATATATATATATATATATAGTCTGATATTTTAATATTTTATATTTACATTGTCTATTGAATACATTTTATATTTCATTAAGACCATCAAACTAGACCAACTTTAAATAACATAGCTGATATAACTCTTTTATACCATTAGCAACTACTTGTTAAAAGAGCTCTTTTGTTTTAAAAATCCATTAGTTACTTTTAATTCAGAACCTCTCACAAATAACTTGTTTACATTTTCTATTAACCAATAGTTTTCATTCAGTAATAAAGTATTTATACAACTTTACTATTTTTAATACTTATTAATAATTAAGTCATATTATATATTACACTTTATTATATAATTTGACAATTATGGATTTAGTTAAGATTTATTTAAAGAAATTATATTTAGATTGTTTGTTAAAAATTTTTTAGTAGCCATTAGAACACCTTGAAATTTATTTTGTTTATTTATAGATTTTGTTAAATAAATAAATAAAAAAACTTGGTTTGTTCCACAGTATTAAATAATATTGTAATTATGAAATTTGTTAAGAATTAAATATTTTAATGTGCAATAATATCTTTTTAAAAAATCATTTATTGCTCAATCTACATTCATTAAATTTGGACCATAGTATAGGTTATTAATTAATTACTAGTTTTTAGCCAGAGAATACACTTGAGTCCACATGCAAGAAAAAGATGTTTAATAAAATGTGTAAAAATAATATGGCATAGATAAGATTTCTATTAAAAACAATCTTGCCCAAGACAATAGCAGAATCAATTCCTAGGACCACTCATTCTAGGCAGCCACTCCTCTACTACTTTAAATTATAAAATGCATTTAAGTTCTGTAAAATATCAATAAACATAATTTTATCACATACATGCTTACTGTAATTATGAGTTAACATTTTTAAAATAAGTTTTCTTTTTAAATAAATTATTAATAGCAATGTCTTATTTTTTAATTAAAGTAAAATATTTAAATAAAAGTGATTAGAAAATCTAACACACACACACACACACACACACACACACATATATATATATATATATTAATGATAGTGACAAAAAATGTCAGAATGTATTTTAAAAATAAAGTAGTTCAGAAATATAATCATTTATATATAAATTTTATTGACTATTGTGACAAAATAGCATCGGCATGTTCAGTTTAGCAAAATAATAAGAGTATGTAAGAAGTACATTTCAAGCTTGAGTCTTGAAGTTCAAGACTTGGGCAAGTGTCACAATAAGTTTAAGGAAAGAAGTATTATTTTCATATTTAAATAAAATATTTATACTCGGAATATATTTTTAACAATGATGTGATTCAAAATATAAAACATTTTCATTTACATGTAAATTTTATAAATCATTTTGGCATCTTGGCACCCTGTGAAGAAGTATCTTTATGTCCCACACAACCTACACACCTCCATGCAACAGCCCTGGTTATAGAGTTGTGAAAATAATTTCTAGATTTTAATTGAAAACACTTAAAAATCTTGTATTTTATTATAAACATATATATTAAAGGGTAATTTGAGGATGTTTTATTTATTTCCATATTTTATCATGTACTAGAAATCGGTATATCTCTTAGATATTTGTAATTGCCACTGTGAACTTTGGGCTATGATCTATACAAGATTAAAGCGATATACCTTAAAATTTTCTATATAACTATTGACATAATACTGGCATGTGACTTATATGATGACTGGTGAAGAATTACCAAAGTTACATAATGTGGAAGTTGCTAAGAAAGATATCATATATAGAATTTTTAAATTAATATAAATATTAAAATATCTGTACGATAAGTCAATTACTTTGGTGGATGTCTTATTATGTATAATTTTAAAATTAAATTATATATAGATATGTATTTAAGGTATATACATGTTTTAAACAAATCTAAATTATATATGAATGTGATTATCTAGAAGCCCTTTTTAGAGCTATAAAATAAAATTGCATTACTTAATCTTGCCATAAAGATCTGATCTTATTTTACTATTTATAGATACATATGTATATATATTTTTTATTATTTATACATTTTTCATACATACACTATATGCATACACATATATCACTCTTCAAAAATACACGTATAATATAATTTATTTTCATCAAATAGTTCATCATTTAAAAACATGCTATTGATAATGTAATTTGGTTTTAACTTGTATAATATCAATACTATTTAAAAATTTTAAATTACATTGTCAAATATCTGTTTGCTTTTTTTTTTTTTTCCAATTTAATTACTAACAAATTTCTTGAAAATGTTTTGAACTTTTAAGTTTTTCAATTACTTTCTTTATAAGTCGTTTTAATTTAAACTGTTTTTAAATATTTAAACTTATTTTTATAATTGATATGACAAAAGTGAACTTAACATTCAATAATATTTTAAAAGAATTTTATACATTAATAGAGAAACTTGAAAAGAGAGAAAATTCTCTAAAAATTGTTAGTATGTATTCCTTTATTTAAAGGTATTCATTAAAGGAGAAAATTATTTTTAAATAAATGAAACTGATATTTGAAATACTGTATTTTTAAAAAAAAAATTAAAACAATATTGATATTATAGAAGTGAAAAGCAATTTATATTAATAAAGTCATATTTCAAAGTAATAAATAAATTGGTAATAAAATAATAAATTACAGTGTGTATATGAATATATAGATCCATTTAGTTTATAATATATACACGCACATATATACAAAATTTAATTTTTTATTTTTTTGAAAGTTAGATATGTATATGTTTTTTTGAAGATGTTGGACTATTTCCATTATCTAACATTAAGTATTGAATGTCTTTAGAAAAATTTAACTTTATTTAAATTTTCCAATTACATTCAACTGTTAGTAATAGCACACAGGTTTGTATGCATAACGTTTTGAGAGGTATTCTCCTTTCTTCTTTGGCAGGATGGCTCATTTTGGTTAGAGCAGACATGGACAACATATGGCCCATGTAATCAGTTTATGTAGTCCATGATCAAAATTTCAATATTCTTCACACAACGCACTGTGGAAATGAAATAAGTGATACTTTTAAATTGTTATACATAAACTACAATAGCTAACCATTGTACAACAATGAAAGTTAAAATGTCAGCTACTCAGAAGCAGAATCGTCTTTGATTATTGGAAATCGAGACATTTAAAATGATAGTAATATGCGGAAAAGAATTCCACATATGACTAATCTAGGGTTAACTTTCAATAATTGGTTGAATGGATTCATGATATTTTTTTATTTTTTTAAAAAATTCCATTATAAAGATTTACAACTTTTGTATTCATCTGTACTCGATATGAACTGTTTGACATTTAGTGGCAATGTGATACCCACATTCTTGTAGGTGAAGTTTGTCAGTGCACATCCAAGGTCAAGAAATTCATTATTTTTGTGGTCAAGTGTGCTGAATCAAGTAATATTGTAGCATAGACAATAGCTGCAGTTGATAACTGAAAACGTGACCAGGTCATTTGTAAAACAAAGTAATTGTTTTATTTGCAAATTGATTGCCATACAGTTTCGATATTTATGCGGTATGTAATTATATTTTTATTAAAATATTATTGTATGTTAAAATTTTTTTCACTCAAAATTGATCTTGAATGCTGTATATTTAATGATGAATGGGAGTGGAAATATTTTTTTACTATATACAATAATAAAGCAGTTTGTCTTATTTGCAATTTTAGTGTAGCTGTTTTAAAAGAATACAACTTGAGAAGACATTTTGAAATGAAACATGCAAGTTATGCACAAAATTTAAATAAAGAAAGCCAAAAAAAAAAAACAAGTTGCAGATCTCATAGTAAAACAGATCCAGCAGCACAATGTACTTCATAGCAAAGTTTTCTAGTAGCAAAACAGATTGCTCAATGTGGAAAACCTTTTGACAAAGGAGAATTTGTAAAAAAGTGCATATTGGATGTAAGCCTGTCTCTGCAAACTATTACCCAAAGAATAGAAGATATGAATGCTAATTTAAATGATCAGTTACTGAAAAATTTAGAATTGACCCATTTTAATGCAATAGCTTTTTATGAAAGTTGCAATGTAAAGAATACTTCTCAGTTATTAATTTTTATCAGAGCTATCACTGAAGATTTTCAAATTTCAGAAGAACTTTTGTCAATTGTTCCTATGAAAGACATGACAAAAGGAGATCTTTTCTGAGAGAGTGAAAAATGTGTTTTTTTAAATACAACATTGACTGGAAAAAATTGGTGAATGTAACAACAGATGGATCACCAAATATGATTGAAAAAATGCTGGTCTCATAAGACAAATTGAAGACAAAATTTTTGAAAATTGATCCAACTCATAAAATTATACACATATACTGCATTATTCATCAACATGCATTATGCAAAAATATTTTAAAAATCGACCATGTTACAAAAGTAGTTGTGAAATTAGTGAATTTTCTTCAATTAAAAGGATTAAAACAGGCAATATTTGCAGAATTAAATACCAGTTATGTGGATGTACTACATCACAATAAAATCCATTGGTTAAGCTTGGGAAAAGTTTTAAGATGTGTGTGGGATCTTCAACAGGAAATAAAAATATTTTTAACACTTAAAGAAAATGAGGATTTTCCTGAATTATCAGAACCAAATTGGATTTGTGATTTAGCATTTTCTTCAGATATTCTCACACATTTCAATGAATTTAGTATCTGTTTATAGGGAAAAAATGTATATGCTCATGATTTAATACAAAGATTTAAAATCTTTTCAAATGAAGCTCAGTCTTTTTTCTAGAAATCTGGCTGACAGCCAATTTGATAATTTTCCAATGTTAGAAACCATATCATTAAATATTTCAAGAGAAAAGGTTCAAGAATTTAATAACAATATCCTTGTATTAATGACAGATTTCAAGAAAATTGATAAAATTTTATTATCTGAAATCCATTTTCTATACATGTAGATGACATTTCTGTTGATATACAATTACAAATAATTAATTTTCAATGTGATGAATTATTACATGAGAAATATAAAGAAGAGGAAGAAAATTTGTGCAATTTTTATAAGCAATTGATTGATGGACAATATGGATATTTAAAAAAAACTTGCCAAGGAATATTTAGTAATCTTCAGCTCAACTTATATTTGTGAACAAACTTTTTCTTTAATGAATCTAAATAAAAGTACAAGAAGATCAATATTAAATGATTTACATTTTGAGGCTGTGTTAAGAATATCTACTAGAAGTATAGAGCTAGATATTAAAAAAACAATGGGCAATGCAAAACACCTCAACACGTCACATTAGTTTTTTGTTAATTTGTTGTACTAAATTACTTACATTTATTCATAAACAAATTACATAATAAAATTTTGTTTACTTAAACGAATCATTTTTGTATTTAATATTTTTTAATTTTAATATTTCGTCTGGCCCGTGAAAAAAGTTTACTTTCTAATCTGGCCTGTAGGCAAAAACTGTTGGCCACGACTGGGTTAGAGCATTATCTTAACATTCAATACTCACAAACCTAAGAGACCAAGTTCGATTCCTATGGTTGTACTATCATTGGTCAGGCATGCAATAGTTAAAAAGGAAAGGCACCAAATAATCTCATTGAACTACAATGAAAAACTTATTAAAACTTTTAATATTTATATCTACAAGACTGCAAAAATATACTAATTATCACATATAAATGTCTGCAGGAGATATTTGTTTATTTGTGAAATTACTTGAGAAATTGTAATATTTCAAATTTTCATATATATATAATATTGATTTCCAATCTATAACTCTTATTTACAAGCTATAGAATAAACTAAAAGTGTTCCTACTTTGGATTTATAGGTCATCGAACATATAAATACTTGATGTGATTTTAAATTGCCTGTCCGGTTTTGAATTGATTGTTTGCTTAGTTATATCATAGCTGAGCTCTAATTAATAAAAAAAATAATCCAAAAACATTTACATAAAATTTCATTACAATTTTCAATATTGGATATAGATATTTTGAATCACTTTTTTAAATGAAAAAACAAAACATGAGATAATCAAAAATCTGACTTTGGTGTTTTTTTTTCTTAGAGTTAAAGAAAACTGTCCAATTTATACGTAGGTTGAAAATATATATATATAAGGATGCTCAAATCAGAAAGTTTATCTTATCTACATGCCATTATCAATCTGTGTTCGAACATAAATGAAACTCTTTTTTCAAATCAAAAGGGTCTATCGTCAACTAATTATTAATTAATAAATAATTATATAGCTATTTTTAACTAAACAGTAAAATAAAAATGAAAAAATACAAAACTTTTATTTACCACTTAGTATTTGATTACTTTTATTTACCACCTTGTATTTGATTAACATTAATGACATTGTTTTTCGTCTTCATTCGTTGTTTCTCTGCAACTGTTATTATCTTGCAATGGGCTATTTAACGACTATTTTACCTTTTATCTAATATATACGTGAAAATGTTTTCTTATGGAAAAAAAATAAAATTGTTTAGAAAATCTCAGCTCTATGAAAAATGTCATCGTTTCATCGGAGTTCAAACCCCGGTCATATGCATAGCCAGCAATACAATAACCACTATATCACAAAGATTTAATCGATTTATTATATATACAGTATTTTATTGCAAATATTATTATGCTTAATGTCTATCAAAAAATTCATAATAAAAGAGTTTTTTCCCCAATAGAATTAATTCTTAAAAGCAAAGAAAGTTTCCGAAGTAAAAAAAAAAAATATAGTATAGTAATTTTTTTTCTCTTTTTCAGTAAATTAAGCTTGTTCACAAGCTGCTGGAGGAAGAGAACCATCCACAGGCAATATAGTGGTGCTCAATTGAGGCATCCAATTTTTAACTGCAAACAAAAAGCATTGAGAAATCGTCTATACAGTTTTCCTTTTTTATTCCCCTCCTTTGTAATTTCCAAATTGTTCCAAATTTGCCATCTATTTTGAAACTTGCCAAAATGGCAGTTTTTTTTCAATAGAATGAAAAGACTTTATGGTTTCCAGGGTTACATTTCCACCCTGTATCACCATCATAATCAACCTAATAGCAGGGTCTTCACACTTAAAGAAAAGCCAATTGTATGGAGTGCTGTGTTTTGTGAGAGTACTTGTAAAAGAAAAAAAAAAGCAGACAGAAAGAATGAAAGCCTACATTTCTGTGGTTTGGAAAATAGCTGTCAGGAAAAAGTGGAAGGGGAGGGCAAATAATTCAAATTTATCTTTTATTTATTAATTTTTATAGTGAATAAACATTAAATAATATTTCTAAAAAATTATCAAAAAATTTGGAAAATAATAAACTGTTAAATAGAAGAGATCAACTAAAATGAATAAATATTTACTTAATTCAAACTTTGCTCAGTGAAAATCCAATATATTTGTAATCATTTTAATGCAAATAAAAGGTTCGCTTACCTCTTCAAGTGACTCTTACATGTGCAGAGAATCCGAGGCTATTGATTCTCAGGATTTACTCCCTATCTGATCTATGACTTTACAAAATGATTTTATGGATCTATTCTAGAAGAAGAAAAATAAAAGTAAACAAAAAATAATATAGAAAAATGTATTTCAAAAACATTTAAAGAAAAATATTTTATCTATTAATAAATAAAATATAAAAGTAGTGCAACATAAAAACGCATATATGCATATTGCCTGCGTTGGTATGTTTTATATATATACAAACTATATTATCAAAAGTTGGTGCAGCATTTTTAATAGTCGAATTTAATGATGTTTGATGAGCACAATTGATATCGTTAAAAATAATAAGATTTCAGGGATATATTTTCATCTTTCGACTTGCTCTCAATTCGCTACAGTTGTCAATCAATTGGTTTACCTTTCTAAATGTTCTTCTTTTGATTAGTGCATCAAGCAATGTTTATTGTTTAGTAATGCATCTAAAACTCAATTTACTAACATGGATTTATCATGTTCTCTACTTAGTTGTGTTATTAAAAAATATGGATTGTGATATGTATAACCATTTTAATTTAGTATTGCCAGTTTAGCCTATTTTCAAATATACAATATATTTCTTTGATCTTGAATTTATTTTAAAATGCTATTTTATATTCACAGCTTTATTAAATCTTAAGTGACAACTTCTAGGTTGTTCTATTCTTTTTTATATATATAAACATCCCATATCACTAGCTGAAAATTCAAATACAAAACTATTTTAAGCAATCTCTCAGAATGCTGTTTTTTCAGCGGTGGTTTCTGTAAATAGATATAAAGTCTGAACTTTTGAATTGTGCTGTTGATGTTTAGAATTTATATTTATTTACAGAGGTTGGTGTTGTTGAAAAACATGGCATTTGGAAGGGTGATTTAAATATTTATGTATGCATACATCTTTACCAAGCTTAGCAAAGAAAAATGATTCCCCAAAACTTAGAATATCATAAACAAAATAAGCATTTATAATGGTTGTCTTTGGAGAAAAAATTGGCTGATTACTCCAGCTAAAATATTACACTATAAGTTGGGAATACTACATTAAAAAAATAACTTATTTATATAAAAATTAAAAAAATCCCTTAATAAATATTGTATGCTGGTGTAAACAGTGCTATGGGTATTATGCATTATTCACTTAAAATATGTATTTATATATGCATGATAATGCAGCTCAAATCTATGCAAAAAGGAAAAAACACATGGGATAAAGTTGTTACCTTCTGTGATTCATTTAACCACCAATCATCATTATCTGGTTTAGTTTTCAAGCTCAAAGATTTTCTTGATTTTTTCATGGTCATATTAATAAACACAAACTCTAAAAACAAATGCAATATTTGTAGCAGATTTTTTTACACATGACATATCACTATTTTACCAAGTATGGGAATAACATGTTTTTGCAATGACTTAGCAATTTGACAACTAGTGCAATATGTTTCGATGGCAGAGTTGTGAACTATTTAAGTAAAAATTAAAGGCATTGATATTATTTACTTCATTTGTATTGCATTTTCAGCATACACAATTTTTTATTAATTGCATAAAATCATCTCCCTCCCCTCAAATTGCAATTCAGATACGATGGATAGCAGTTTGGATTTGATTGAAATTAGCATTTGTAAAGATTTAAATCCAAAATTGATTGACTGAAATCTTATATATTTATATTATATACAATTTAAAATTTAGTATTGATAGTACATATGATCAATAAATATTTTTAATTTTTATATTTTTTTTTCAGTACTGCATTTCTTTTTTTACATGTGAGATAATGTCTCTATTGCTTTGGTTATCTGAAAAAATTATAAGATGATTTAAAATTCAAGAAGCAAAGTAAGTGTTATTTTAAAATTACATTTAGTAATTTTTAATATTAATTGTATAAATCTGAAACGGTTTTATTTTCTTTGCTCCCTCCTTTTTTTTTTTTTACTGAAAATATTTTAGATAAGCATTGGTAGAAGTTTCAGTTTGATAGAAATATTTTAATTCAAAATTAATCGACTAAATATTTTAGATAATATATGTACTGTACATTTTAAATTTTATTCTGAACCAATCTGTTATTTTTACAATACTGTGTTGATTCACATTCCTGTACCAAATGAACCTTTTTATTTATTTTTTTTGCTTTTGTAATCATTAACAATGAAAATCTTTACCTTGGATATGAAGTACTAATTATCTTATAAAAATACTGGATAAAAATTAAATAAAATACTATAAATGCAATAATCATATTTTAAGCTTATAATCAAAATATTGAATGCAGCTTGATAAGGTTGGGATTTATGAATAAAATATGTGCTATATAATTTTAACATTAAAGTCACTAATTTGCTTTTGGTTGAAATTACTTTACTAACTATTCTATGGCAGCATCAGTGTTATAAAATGGCCACCAAAAAAAAAATATTATTTTTTTATGATAGTCATAGTAAATAATTGATTGTAAATCAAAATAGTGAGTACAAACTGATAATGATCACTGTTGTATTTTCTTACATATATATATATATATAAATTAATTCTCTTTTTTTAAAATTGTATTCCACAATATTGTAAAAAATAAGATCAATAAATAAAAATATCATAGTAACTTTTGCCACTTTATAGACAGGTTTATTATTAATCTGAAATGCTTGAATTTGAATTGTGCTAATTTTTAAATACTTTTAGATTACCCAACATGGTGTCACAAAAATATTTATAACAACATTAATTTTCATACCATATATCAATTGACAAATTGAATAGTTAAAACAAGCAAATCAAAATAGTTTTATCCATGTGCAATGTGGTTATTTGCAATATGTATTAATTTTTCAATAATATACAATATATTAAACCAAAAAATGTATAATTTTATGCAAAAAAATTATTTACAAAATGATAAGACATCAAAAAAAATGTGCAAAAGCTTTTAATATTAGGTGACACTTTTTAAAATAAGTAGTCAAAGAATACAGCATAAATATCATCCCCTTTTATGAAGCTTAATTTATCCTTATTTGCAATTATATATGACAGCCAAAGTGAAAACATTTGTGAGTCTATCTAAAAGTTTATTTAATTAAAAAAAAACAAATCTTAAAAAATGTAGCATTATTAACATTTAAGTTATCAGTCACTTGGTGTAACAATATGATAAATCAATATCAGTTACATGACCCATTATTAATGAAGGAATTTAATTTATCTATAAGCTGTATGAATATTTACATAATTATTCACCATAATTATTTACATTTCTATATGATGATAAATCTCAAATTATTGGCAATTCTATGCTGAAGTTAATTTTCAAAAACATAAAAAAAATTAAAATAAACAAAATTAAAAAAAATACTGACAGTGTTAATGTCAGCACAAAGATATATAATGATATCTTGATACAAAATTAAGTGTTTAGAATACAGATACTGCCATGAAAAAAAAATAACAGTTTATATTTATTTTCAATTCTGTGTAAAATATAGTACAAAAAAGTCACAATTCTCATTAAATGTTTAACTTCAAAATATAAACTGAAAGAGAATTGAGATATTGTCAATTTTTGATAAAGTATATAACAAATTTCAACTTTTGTTATGAATTTTTCCCACTTAGCAATGTAAAATTCAAACAAATATAAGTAGATGATGGACTTAAATATATTTTTTTATTTGATTGATTTCTTTAAAGCACTATAAGTATTTATTAATAAATTAATATTTTTAAGCATTTCTCCTCTCCCCCCATTACTTTCAAAATTTACAAAAAAATAGTACAACTTTTATAGACAGCTCCTGTATAACATGGCATTTCTACAACATAGTTTCACTCTAACACAGTTTTAGAGCTGTAGAAGCTTCTCTTATAACACAAAATTTGTACAAGTTTTAACAACTAGGAAAATTCCCAAATAACAAGAGATATAATGAAAGTTTTTAAAAGCAAACACCATCTTTGTCAATATTTGTCATTAGGGATTGTGTATCATATCAGATTTCATACAGGATTTTAAAATTTATTAGAATTTTAAATTCATTTTGTTTCTTTAATGTTGTTTAGTAGTGATGATGAAGAAAATATTATGAAATAGTAATATGTAATAGTTTTTTCAATTAACTGTAAAAATCTCCATTGGCCAATTGAATTAAGATTCTAAACTTTTAATTGGTCAATTACAGAATCAGCAATAAACATATTTGTCTTTTTAAATTATATTTGTTTTAGTTTAAGTTCTAAACTGCAAATTAATAATTTTTTAGATTATTAAAGTAAATGAAAATTATTATAAAAATAAATTTATATTTATAATTGATAAAAATAATCTATAGTGGTCAACATATTTTTGCCATCAATTATAAATGGCATATGTATTGATTTTTTTGTCAATTTATTTCTAAAATAATTAATATTTCACAACTATTTTGTAAAAAAAATAATAAATGGATCAAAATGTTTATATTTTCAAAATCAAAACAAATAAATAGATCTTTCAAAATTATTGACAGGTGCTCTCCTGCAGAGAGAACAAGAAACTATGAATCAGTGCATTCATAAGCATGCATTTATATCAGCATAATAGTGTTAAATTTAAATATTATTGATTTATTAGTTCTAAAAAAATTTGAAAATAGCAGCATTATTGAGTATAGTTTTTCCTATAAAAATAAATACAAAATTGATAAAATATTAAAAATAATGGTTAGAGAGTGAGTTATAACTGCATACAAGATTAACCATTCCATCTGTTAAACCATTAATTAACCTTTGTGATGGCCAGTATTTTATTGGCCGAGTGAGGTAAAAGTGTAAACTTTTAATTGGTCAAAATCACACTCAAGCCTCAAAATATATTTGTCTTTTAATATTATATTCACTTTAGTTTCATTTGTAAAATGTATATAAATAATTTGTCAGGTTATCAAAGTGAACAAAAGTTTTTTCAAAAATAAGTTTCTATTTATTTATTAAAAATTATTCGATAGTGGCAAATTTAAAAATGAAAGTTAGTGACCAATTAAAAAGAGTTGCTGATGTAAATGATTTTTTTATCAGTTTTACGTTATGGAAAAGTAAATACTTTTTTGCTAAAATCTTAAATATTTTTACTAAAATCTTAAATATTTTTCTAAAATAATTTTATTTTTTAGCATATTTTATTAAAATAATTTATAATTTGTCAAAAAATATTTTTCAAATGGTCTAAAACATTTGTTTATCATTTTCAAAATGAAACAAAAAAGATCATAGTGTTTTTCTTTGATTAGGCAGTTTTTTTATCCTTAACAGCCAATAAGAAAGTATTTGATGGCTAAGAGCCAATCATCATGAAGCTTATTTCTTTATTACAGCTTTACTGGCAGTTTTATTGATTTTTTACTTGTAAAATAATTCAAGAGAGGGCAGCATCTTACAGAACTTTTTAAAACCTTTCCAATGATTGCAAAATTTTTAGTATACCATTAAAAATGATGAAATTTGAGTGACATCAAGTGGATGAGAATCAACTCAAACCAAACATGCTAAAGATTACTAAACATTTTTTTAGTTATGAAATGCAAATAGAATAGTCTTTTTAACTTTTAAAAACTAACCCTGCTTTTGTACTAGTTCTTGGTTTCCTATAACATGAATTCTCATAACTCAGCATTTTTTAGAGATCTATGGATTATGTTACACAGGAGTTGACTATATTTGAATTTCTGTAACTTATCAATGAACATTTTTTTTCATAATCAAGTAAATATAATTAATAAATTTAAATTTATTTACCTTATTTTTGAATAAATCAATTTTTTAAGGAATATTTGTTAATAAGTTACTTTTTAATTATGCTAATATATTTTGCTTAAGTTTTAAATATTTTCTATTTTATTGATATAATTACAGGTTAATATTTGACTGAATATGTATGTTTCTGAAAATTTTACAAGTCCAAAGTTGAGTTTAAATACAGATTTTTATATTACTTGCTATTTTATTTGTATATATTTTGTGATAGGTAAATTCAGATATCTAAACCTCAAACTTAACTGAAAAATATTTAAAATATATTTGTTTAGAAAATGGTTGGAAAATGATTTAAATTATAGGTATAACATCTAAAATCTTCATTTTCATAATAACAAACAAGAAACAATTGTTTTAAATATTTTATTTTTCTTTATTCAGTAATTACATAGATAGCAGTTTACAAACAGTAATTAAAAAAATGTTAGTGAATATTTTGAAAGCCACTTTTAAATATGTTTAGTTATTAAAGTTTCTAAGACTTTTTTTAGAATTACTTAGATAGTGAACATTACAGACTTAAACTTTTCATGGCATTCTGTTGATAATAACTTCAGACTGCATTTGCATAAAAAACAGTAACAAAAGATTAAAATGTGTGTGTATGTATATGTACATACATATATCAATAATTACATATTGCTAATTGAAATTCAAATATATAAATAAATACAAACCAATGCTAGAATATTTAAATGCACTACATGTATTTAGAAACATAAAGTCTGTATCAAGTAGCATAGGATTACCCTTTTTACCTATATTGTTTAATATAGATTTTGTATTACTAAGTACAAGAAGTGGTGTTGAAATATTGTAGCTTTGGTTTGCATTCATTTAATATATATACATATAATGAAAGGAATTAGTCTGAAATTTTTTCATTATTTATGTGATTAAAGAATGCTGTTTAGGAGGATTGAAAATTAATTTGGTTGGATATTTCAATACTAAATAATAAATGTGAAATGTTAGAATATAACATTTTAATATATATATATATATATATATATATATATATTGAAACAGTAAGATTTGTATTCAAATCTTAGTTTCACCTTAGTTCTGTCATCGCTCCACCTCTCACCCATTATTATTAGTTTACATAGATTCTGACCTTGAATATTGGACTTTGTGCATAATATTATAAAATGTATGTACAGTTATTTAAAAACATCGTATATATGCACACACTCCAATATAGTCTATGTTAAAAATAACGCACTGCAAATAATTGTTAGATTGTCATGCGTAATTTTGTGTAAGATTTAATAATCATATTATTAGTATTTTGATCAGATTTACGTCATATTTTAAATTATAAAATCGAAAATAGTTTTATTTTAAATGTAAATATTTTGTTATTATTTAGGCCAGAGCTATTAAATTTAAAAAATATGCTATTACCATTGTTTATTTCTTGTCCAGATCCTAATTTTCATCTAACAATGTGCGAGGAGTAGGCGATTGCTGCACCTCTCCGGATTGTGGCTATGGAAATACGGAGCTTCCCATAAAAATGCAATAAACCTGAACTTAGACTGCTGCCTACATATTTCTCATAAATGTAAACACTGTTAAACCAGGAACCTCGGACTCTCCCATTAAGTGTGCACACTTCCAGTAGTCGAAGGTAAAACAATGCCCAAGATTAAAAGACTGTCTCTTGAACTCTAAAGTTAAATTTTTATTCTCTGCTGTACCTTTAATATTTCATCTCTTAAATTCAATGTAGTGTAATTTTAAACTAAACTCTAATATCAATCTTGTAATTATGTATAAAGTAATATCATATTTTATAAATCTCATTAAAACAACCTATTCTTATCCTTCTACTTGGATATCTAAATTTTGTTTGTTATTAGTTAAATATTATATTTCGTGTCCACCTGATTTCTGAGCTGATGTTTTCTCCATTTTAATTAGCAAAAGAGTTGCCACTCTTTTGCGCGACTTTAGATTCGCATAAACCCATGTCTTTTAATAAATGCTCAGCTCAGGAATAATAATTTTAATTCAATATGTATTATAAAAATGAGATCTTATAATTATTAATATTGTGTATTAGCCACTTGGTGATCATTGCATTCTAAATAATATTATAAGTTATTTCGCTAAGTCTTTAAATCCAGAGTATTATTGTTATATGAAAGGAAAGGGGGTAGTAGACAGTTAATAGTTTGTTTAGTCAATGTGGGGATTGGAAATAAATTTTATATTTTAAAAATGCATAGAGTAGATAAATATATTTGCATTATATGTGTGAACTGTGTTGGTTTATAGATGCCTTAATTTTAAACCGCAGAAACAAAACAGGGATTCTCTAAATGTTTTAGTTCCCATAACCAAAGGGCATAAATAAATGACTCCAATGGTAACTAACCTTGTCACACAGTCAGGGATGGAAAGGTTATGACCTCATACTGATGCCACACTTGTGACAACTTCTAAGAGCTCTGACCCAATGTTTTGCCATCCCTCTCATCTCTAATGTTTCTCAGTGGTCATACTCTTAGAAAAGCTGAATCTCTTTATAGTTTGGCAGCATCCAAGCTATCACAGGTCACTTTAGTAATGATTATGAATGTCTATGCTCGATCTATTTCCACTCCTCCACATCTGCTATTCTATTAATGATTTGTTAGTGTATATAAATGATAAGAAAGTAAATAGTGATTGCTGAGTTGGCAGATGCACTCCTCATTATGATCTCGTAGCGTAATCTCTCAACATTTGCAACTTAAATGTGAGGCATGATATATGATTGAATATGATACCCTGGTAGCGTAATAAATTACATGTATACTAAATAATCATTATTAAATATATATATATATATATATATATATATATATATTTCTCTGCATGTCTGCTTGATTTAATAATAATATTTTAGATCTTGTTTCTTTATCAAATTATTAGCAGTAGCCCTTAATATTAAAATAATTTAATTAAAGTCTCTTGTTTACCTGACCACTGGGCCTAGAAAGATATTTGCTATTGTTATGGTATACACGTTGTCATGTAAGTTTTGTTGTGAAATGAAATGACTATGTTTGAACATGGTACAGTAGAACCTGAACCTGCCTATTGTGCTGCTCTTTGAACATGGTGGTGGAATTTTGCAATGTGTTAGCAAGGCATATGAGTTCTTACTGTTACATAGTATATATTTTTTTAGCCACTGATGCTGCAATGTGGGCCGAATACGAAAATACCCTGAGAGTGGGCAGAAGTGAAAAAAAAAAATAATTTTTTTTTGTGTATTGTTTTATAACTGCTAATACTACTAAGTGAAAGATTGGTAGTATAACAAATATATATATATATATATATATTATATATATATATATATATATATTGTATATATCTATATCTCATATATATATATATATATATATAATGAGATAAGATGTCTTAAGGGTGAGTTTATAATGTAGTAAATTAAATCAAAATAATTGAGTGAGTTGAAATGAGATATTGAGCAGACAGCGGACATAGAATGGGTATAAAAAAAAGGTACGAATGTATATAAAAGAATGATAATGAAGCATGCTCAGATCTGAAAAAAAAAAAATTATATATGAGAGCCAGAGGAATAATAGCAGCAGCAAATAGTAATTGATCTAGATAGGGGTAGCAGTCAGAATAGGGCAAGATAAGTAGAAAGAATAGCAGGAAGAGCAGATATAACCATAGTACTGGGGGAGTATAGCAATAAGCCATTAGATATCAGAACAGCAACAAACAGCAAGGATAATAGCTAGTAATAAGTCATTAGATAATAAAAATAAAAAGCAAAAGCGAACCATGGACGAATTGGATGGAATTTGCAAGTTAGAAATACCAAAAGAGCCAAGAGACTTCCAGATAAAGTTCATAGAGGAAATGTTTAGGCAGGAAAGGAAATAGATGAGAAAACTATACCAACAGGAAAGGAAAAAAATGAGGGAGTTGTATGAACAAGAAAGGAAATTAAGAGAGAAAGAAATGAGGGAATTCAAAGAATGTGTAATTAACAAACTAAAAAGGATAAAACAGGATGGAGGACAAAGCCATGAAAATAGTGAGGGACTTGAGGTGGAAAAGGTAGAGGGCTCAGTAGAAAAGCAAGAAGAGGACATCAAATCAGAGTCACTGGATATGACCAAGAATAGAAAAGCAATCAGCACCATAATGGACCGGGAAACTTGGGAACAACATGAGACTGTGGGCATACACAAAGTTATCTGCCCAAGTTTATACACATTAAAATTTTTAAAGGAGAAATAGGGGAGAACCCTCAAGAACATCTCAAGAGTATCCAAGACTTCCTCCTATTCCACCAGGCAGGGCAGAGTGAGCAAGTTGCCATTGCCAGCCACCATCTATATGAACATGCAAAACAATGGTGGAATCTGATCAAAAATAAATCACAAACCCTAAAAAAATATAAAGAAATGCTGCTGAGACACTATTGGAGTGACGGGTGTCAGAGCAGGCTATTCAATACACTCTGCCATGTAAAATATGAGATTGGAACAACAGATGCACATGCAGTTCTTCCTGCACAAAGCAAGCTGGTTGAAATCTCTTACAGCATTTACCTTGTCAGAAACACAGATTATCAGGACCATCCAGTGGAACATGCCACTACCCATCCAGAAGTTGATGGCTGGAAGCTGAATAAAGGAGTTGGAAGACATGACGGAGTTTTTAACCATGCTTGATTTTAGCCATATGTTCTCTTTGCTTGCGGTAACAAAAGGTGGATGATTTGAATTTAAAAAACACTTCTATATGATGATAAATGGTCATGCACCATGCATTATATTATTATATTATTTGTTTTTATTTTTTCATTAACCATTCCATTACAATATATATGGCAATAGGGAGAGTCTCTAAACCATTTCTGACATAGTCAGGAAAGTCTTTCTTTGCTTTGAATTTTTTGATAAAATTTGAATGTGTATTTTAGACTGGTCAGAATATTACAAAGAGATTATTAATTTTTGCTATACTATCTAATATCAAAAAAATTGCCATTGGTATCATTTAAAATTAAAACAAAAAATATTTATTTAATACTAACATGGTAGCAAAGAGTTTGTATTTTATACTATTAGAAAATAAATTAACAAATTAAACATAGTATTAGTATAGTTTCAAATTAAAGTAAGGAATATTTATTTTATTACTAACATGGAAAACAAAGAGATACTTCACTACAGTTACAAAATATTAAAATTCAAATTCATTTTTCAATTAGCAAATAAAACTAGAAATGATTAAATGAATATAACCACATATACAAGTACCTAAAAAACAGCCGCAAAATAAATCTGATTTTTTTTTCTTTCTAAACAAAAAATTATTTAAGTTTTATTTTATTAGAATATCAATTTATAAAAGATTTACGTTGTAACAATTTTTTTTTTTGTTATTCTAAGTAATAAAATTAACTAAAGGAAAATAATTAGAAAGGTGATCAATGTGATTTATTTATTTTTAAATAACGATAGTTTAAATAAAACATGATTTAAAATTTTTACTGAAAGTTTATGTTCTGCCAGCATCTCTCATCTGTTTTCTTTGTTTTACAATCGCCAGCTGCTTGTTTATTTTTATTAAACAACCAATTTATGAACAAAAACAAATATAAAATGATCATAATAATGTGCTGTGAATTAAATCCATAAGGTGTGTCATTTACCCTGGATCAATGTAGCCTGGATTAATTATTTATTTTAGTCTGATATGTAATCAAACTTGAATTACCATTTCAGAGTTGTGCTTAATCTCTGTTTAAAAAAAAATTTATGCTTACAAATAATTATTAATTAAAAATCCTCTCTTACAAAATATTTGTTTTTGGTGAGATAAAGAAATATGATTTAAGGAAATATGATCTGAATAAATTAAAACTTGAAGCAGCCAAAAGAGCTAAAAAATGGAATGTATCTCCATTCTCAAGGATGGATTTTCAGCATTTTAAATACCAGAATAGACTTCATAATATAAAATAAACAAATGAAGAAAAATGTTAACCTAAACAAAAAGGGAATTTTAAAGTGGAGATTTTGATAAAACTTTTAGAGTTTAAAATGTGTGATTACCTGAAGGATAGTAATATTTAAGTATTATTATTATTTTATAATTTAATGTAATAATGTTTAAATATTTTGTCTTATTGTACAATAAATATATTATTTGTTATTTATTAATCTGACCTCCTGTTTCTCTTCTCATAAGTTCTTATCATTTAAATAATAAATTAAACATTACAATATCTAGTGAGATAAATCTCATATTGTTATATTCTGTCCAATTTTAGACATGGTATGCTCTAATACCGAAGGTGTAGAATATTCTTCCATAGATTTCCCAGTATTGGGATGGTGCTCTGGTTTTAAACCTAATATAAATGTATAATTCATAGAGGATTTAATTTCCCTTCTGTTACTTAGTAGTGATTTAATGGTCTGGAAAGGTGATTTTACTTTATAATATTTTATTAATAAAGTTAGGTCGGACTATTAATATAATTTACTACTAAATGAAATTATATATTTTTTATTCCTATCTTGGTTCATTTCTGTTATTTAGATTATCTCTTTATCCCAAATATCAGGATTGTTACAATTGATGACTAATGTGTGTGCTTGACAATGACCCTGAGTATCTAGTAGTAAAAATAGAAAGTCATTACAATTGTCATCCAACATGAGTGTTTGAGAATGACCCTGAGTATCTAGCAGTAAATTGGCATCTAATATGTGTACTCATTACCCTGGCTATTTGATAAATAAAGAATAGTAATTTGATAAGAGATGTGGGAACAGAGAGGAGGCTAACAGTTAAATTATTAACTGAATTGAATTTTATATTTATTACAATTTTGATAATAAGAAAAAATATAAGCAAATAATAATAAATTAAATATGTATAAGTAGGACAAACTAGTGAAATGGCAGATATAAATAGGACTACAAAATGAAAAAGTGGATAATCACTCCAATCCATTCAATAAGAAATTAAGCAGAAGTTATTTTTAAATAGTGTTATTGGAAAAAGTCAATATTGTAGTTAAATATTATGATTAATTAGATGCATACTAGATCAAAAGCAAAAATGTTGGCTCCAGAAAAAGAACAGAAAACATTTCCAGTGGAGAACAAACTAGCTATCAAGAAAAAATCTCAAATAATGATGAGATCAGAGCAATAATAAGGTAAATGTTTAAAAAACAAAATGAAAAATTTGAAGAAAAAAAAAGAGGAAATATTAAAAAAAATAGAAAGTCAAAATAAAGAGTCAGCCATAAAGTTTGTAAATAAAAAAAGAAATATTAGAAAAGATAGAAAGTCAAAATAAAGAGTGAGCTATAAAATTTGAAAAACAAAATGAAATGATTGACCATTTAATGTGCATTCAATTTCTTAATCTTAAAATAACTAGAAATCAATGTATGCTGGATTACTTTATGACCATTAAACCAATAGTAAAAAGTGGTTATATTTCCTATAAAGAAAGAGTGCCAATGTCACATAAAATGGCAGATTTGAAGTCTTTCTTATTTAGAAATAATAGTCTTTGCAAATATTTATCATATAAAGGCAAAAATATTGAAATATATTTGAATGAATTGTTAAATGTTGTTTACAATTATAATCATATATATAATGTTATTAAAGATTTTAATATGAGATATAAGAATAAAAATTTTAATAATAATATTGATCTGCCTGCTAATAAAAAAATTGGATATCAATACCATACATTTTGAATTATTAAATGAATTTTATAAGGAAGATTTATAAAGGTATATGTGATATTGCATTTTACACACCTTATACATTAAAAAAATTAATAAATAATTCTAAAAATAAAACCTCATTTATAAATAAAAATTGTATCATTTATAAATGGATATGTAAGTGTGGTAGTGTATATATAGGTGAATCGAGGTGTACATCGGAAAAAGAAACTAAAGAGCACTTGCTGTTGTTAAAAAGAATTCAGAAATCAAATTAAAATTGCAAAGTAGATAATAATGTTTCAGCATCCATTTTTCACAACCATAATAATTCATGTATTTATGGTTTTAACTTCAATTACAACAATGTTAAAATATTGCAAATTGAAAAAAATAACAACAAAATAAAAATAAAAGAAGCTATGCTAATATACAAATACAGACATGACTTAATTAACAGGCAGGCAGCAAACATTAAGATCACAGATTTGTGGGAAGGTTAGCTTTTTAAAGTGTTAGTTGACAAAGACTACAAGGATAGTCGAAAGCGCTACTAAGTGGATAAAATTTTAAAATATATCTGATTACTGTATTTATAAATATTCAATTATATAATTATGTATATTGCTTTGAAGAAGTACATACATTAAATTATAATATATATATATAATATAATGAAGAAATTAGTCATACTACAATCAATAGCATATGTTTGTAGATAGTTATATAATAATAAACCATTGCAAGAATTTGAATTTTACTAGAATCTTCACCTCATCAGTGGCACTCCGATCAAATGATTATAAATTAATGAGTGAAAAGGATAAGTGGAATCTTATATATTACATAATATTATTTATTTAACACCATTAATGAAACACACATTACGAGTTGTATTATACCCTGAACATAATTTACATGTAATATTATAATTAATAATATGCAAGAAATGTGATATAATAAAAGAATATAGTTACATAGCAATGTAGTTGGGCACAATCTTTAACATAAAACTACATTATTAATCTAAATTCTGTTCTGCATCTTAGTATATATTTTATTTAAGAAAGTCATAATCATTAGAATACTGCTATCAAGGTGAAATTTCTTCCAGTATCTATATCATGGTTATATAAAAAGTAGTTAATTTTCTTTATATGTGTGTATATATATATATGTACATGTGCGTGTGTACATTCATGATTATATTAATAGAAATTATTTTTAAAATTGACTTTCAATAGAGCAATAATAATAAATACTTACAATTATAGCAAACAGTGTTCAAATATTTTTAATAAGCACAGCATTTGATGCTGATAACATTTTGAATGTATAAATTTTATGTAATATATAGAATATATGAGCACAGATTTTCACACAACCCACCACTCTCTATTCTATCTCATAACACTGATACACTTGAACACATATATGTCGAAAAGATAAATAATCACCAATATACGTATTTTATGCTAAACCAACAATCATCAGTTGGTCCAGATTATCATCTCTACACATATTTTATAAAAGAATAAATTCAACTTAAGAATATTCCTTCTACAAATTCTTTTGAAAACAAAAATATATTTATTTATAAATTAAGGATCATGCGTGTGTTATATTTAAGTTACAGACATGGTCATTTAATATCTAACATACAGGCTATATATATACATATTTGTACAAACAATTATAAATTTATCAATGCTTTTAAATTCAGTCTTTTTTTTTAATGTACTTTCTTTTTAAAATCTGTAAGTTTAGAAACAAAATAATGCAATATTTATTATTCTATAATATACGTACATTTCTAAAATTAAAATTGTATTTAATATATATATGCATATTTCTTTAAAGATACAATTCTGTTTCTTAAGGCATTTATATTCAAAGTCACGTGATCATTATACTTTAAAGACCTCACACATTTTGATTGCTGTTTTAAATTTAATTTATTATTGAATGTTTTATATTTAATTCACATAATATAAATAAATAATGATTTTGCTTTTGCTATTCAAATTATTATTTTAAAATAAGAATTTTTGTATTAATTTGTTTAACTGGCTTTTCATAGACACAAAGATATCACACATGTAGGAATAGATTAGCAAAAAAAAGAAAAAATAAATCAATTGTTAAGATTATTGTGTTGATTATTAAATTACTATTAGAAAATAAATTGAATTTTATTTTATTCTTTTTATTAAGAGTTTTTAAAAAAGCTCAAATCATTCTGTAAACTAATTACAAAGTATTGCCATGGTAAATTTGGGTATGGAGGGAGGGGGAAAGGTGGCTGAGATTAAAAAATAATAAAAGTTGGCAAATTAAATTTTTTGCACAATTTGAATGTAAGAAAAAAATTTTTTTTTCTTTGTCATTAAATTGAAAGACTATAACAAATATTTATGCATTCTGTCTTTTAGCAGTTATATATTTAAAATTATAAGTACAATATTGTATATAAATTTTTCAAGTTTTTTTTCTTCTAGGATAAACATAAACGAAACTTTCTTTATTAAGAAGGCTAAGCCTTTTTTTTTTAGAATTTTTTAGAAAATTTTTGCATATTATTGAAAACTGAATAGCAGAATTTAGTTTGTAACTATTTGCAAAAGTCAATATTTTACCATTCAACCGCTTTAAATTCAAAATAGTCCATTGTTCTTTTCTGTTTACAAACACATGATGTAAATTTTTATTTTTATTATAATATTGCACTTTTTTCTTTTTTAAATAGAAGAAGATGAAAATAAAAATAATTTAAACGAATTTTGTATTTTCTATTATTTTCTAATGGTATGTATTTTATTTTGACATCTTGCTATGCATTTTTAAATTTTAATTTCATCATAGAATATTTTAAAATATAAAAAGTTTTTAATCGTTTGAAACTTTAAAAAGCATTCAAAAATTCAAAATATTTTTGAAATTCCTCTCTTGAAAAATCATCATCAATAAAGTAAATTCTTAATAACACTAGCTGATAGACTGGACAAAAGCAAATACATTAGTAATCAAATTGTGTCTTGAGAAGATTATGTGATGATTGACCACCAAAAAGTCAAGGTTGAACTTGGATTCAAGAACAGAGCAATCAATTTCGTTGCATGTGAAAAGTCTTAAAAGCTACACTTCTTAAAATTATTGTATTCACTATTAGTATTTGTTTAAAAGAGTCTCATGGGTCAGAAGTATTTCACCTGCATACTTTATCTATAATTTGCAATTTGAATCTAGACCAAATAAATTTATTGTCAGAATATATATATATATATGATTTTTGCTCTCAAGCACTTGGTGCACAACACTCCAGCTAATCATCCAACATTGGTTGGTAAAAGGGTATTTATCCTTAGTTAGAGGGTAAAATTAAGAATGAAATTCTCACTACCTGGCAATTGGAAAGCCTAGTGAGTACTTCCTTCTTCTTCCTTGCTTCTCTATGAAAATGTTTTGGAGAAACCATTAAATTGCAGTAGGATATCTATAACAAAAGCTGTTTTATCTACTTCTTTGACTGAAATCTTACTGACAATAAAAAATATTAAAATTAAATTTTGGGAAAGTTATGATATGACAGTACTTGTTTATATTAAAAGTTATTTGACTTGTAATTTATACATTGATTTTAAAATCTTTTTCACCATAAGATGGAATGACTTAAAATCAAAAATTACACATGCATAACTTAATTTTTATTATTTTTAATGAGTACTACATTTAACTGTCAGACATTTTAAAATCACTTCATTGCTTTGTCATAACACAATTTGATATCACATTATTAATTTTTGTATACAATAATTATAGCACCTTTACATATTTTTTAAGTTTATAAGGTTAAGTTTAATCTTATTTATAAAAAGTAGTAAATCCTTTCACATTTCAACATTTGTTTTTGCTCCCCTAGTGGCAATTTGAGTTTGTAGTTCAATATTTTAATTTTAGCATTAAACTTTTATTCACTATTATGAATTAATAAACTTGGCTTTATTTATTAAAAATATAAGTTTTAAAAATATAAAAAATTCTATAAAGAAGGGAAATATAAAATGAAAACAGACAGTGCTTATGAAAAAGTAAATTATAAAATCTTAGTTGAACAAATTCCAACTATTAATCATGAATGAATAATTATAAAGTTATGAAAGATGTATGAAATTATGTTCTAAAAACTAAAATTGCATTTATATGTATTAAATTATCACAGCAATTAAATACTTTTGACAGATCATAAAGATCTTAATAATCTGTTTCCTTTCTATAATTGTTTCAAATTTCTTAACTTATATTTTTAACAATGAAACATAACCTTAAAAACATCTAAATGTAGATAAAAATATTTTATTAAAATAATTATAAATCTTTAAATATACTACAAAATTATACAATATTTTTGTGTAGTTTTAAGAAGAATAGAAAGAGTTTAGAAATTTATTTATCTACCCAAATTCAAACAATGCACAATTCAGTGAGTCTAAACTCTTCTTGGCTCACTCTGTTTCTCTGAGGACTATTGATACCTTCAGATTTTTTAAAGTAACAAATCAAGATTTACTTCAAATTTTTGTCACAAAATAAATGCAATAGTGTCAAAATAGCGATAAAAAAGGTGAAAAGAGGTGATTTAAAGTTGAAGCACAGTAATGCCACCACAGTACTTTGTAAGACACCAATTATTATTACTAACAAGTTATTTTTATTTTTTATTTTAATTTTGCAAAATATAATTATAGAAAAAAATAAATGATACATTTTAAAAATAAATATGCTAAAAATTAAATCTGAATCTTGGTTTTTGATTACACTAAAAATATATTTTAATGAAAACATTATTTAACCAAATTCTTTATTTAAACCAATAAATAAAGTAGAAAAGATCTATTACATAAAAATAAATATATTTATTTAAAAAACATATACAAACATAAATTAAAATAAAATAAAATAAATAAAAAAACTCATAGAATAAAAACTGTAACATATTAAATCATTTTTCAGCTTGTTAGTTTTTTATAACTTATTGCTTTACATATAATCTTTTGCGTAATTTTTTTTCCTAAATCACTTACTTGGTCATGCATCAATGTTGCTCATAAATCATTTTTAAAAAATTTTAGTTTTAAAATATATCTTTAAACTGTCTGAGAATTACTTTGTTTTATAGCTAAAACAAATTAACATATTTTCCTACATTCTTTTATTTACATTTTTGTTACCAACTATATTTTTCCTAAAATATTATTTAGAAGAATTTTTAAGAATGAATGAAATATTTATTTAAAGAATCAAAAAATGTTGATTAAAGAGAAAGAAGATAGGACATTCTTTCTTTTATGAATGCTTCCAATTATTTTTTTATTTTAAATTTAATTTAGTTATTTTTGTACTATTAATTGAATAAAAATAAATTTATAAAATTTCATATTTTAGCTTCTACTGTAATTTGGTGTTTGAAGAAATTGTTCTTATTACCTCACTTCAATACAGAAACTTTAAGCTTGAAATAACAACTATATGAACTGGTGCAGAACTATCAAGATGAAAAAAAATGTGTGTGTGTGTGTGTGTATATATATATATATATATATATATATATATATATATATATATATATATATATATATATATATATATATATATATAATCTTAAATACTTTTATATTAACTTGCCCTGTCTGTATTTTTGTCTGGATGTTCACATTTTTTAATTTTTAACAATGAAAATAAACCCATTCTTGTTTTGAATATGAACTTACCTCCTAACACTTTCCAAAAAAGAAAGTCTTTAAAAATGAAGTCATTGGAAATATTACATTTGTAGAATAAAATTTTGTTAATATTAATTTAACTCATACTTAAGTAATTAAATTAAAATAATATATATATATATATTACATTTGTAAAATAAAATGTTGTTATTGATTTAACTCTTATTTAACTAAAAAGCCAATTCATGAATATTTTTATATATTAGATGATCATGTGATATTTAAATTTAGAATTTGTTTGTTAGATAGTGTGAGTAACATTGTTACATAATTTCTATTTCTGAAAATTTTAGATATGGGATTATTTGTATCACTTATTATTTTTGTTAATTGATTAAATTAATTGTTAATTAAAAGTATTTTTATTTGAAAATATATGTATGCCTTATCTTTCTATTCATTATATGCTTATGTTATAAAAGAATTTCATAGTGCAAACATTATATTTTATATCAATATTGTACCTCATCAATAATATTAGCTGCTTTTATCTACATATTGATTGTGTCAGAGATACTTAATAAATTTACAAAATTTAGGATCATCTTTGTCTCAATTGGCTACAATGTGATTTCATAATATAAATGTTACAACTGGCTTCTGATACCACTCCACAGAAGAGTATTTGTTTTATATAAAATATCATTTCAAATTTGATTTTTTTATTATAAATATTATTTATAATAAGTATTATAATATTTGTATAAAAATTTAAAATATATAATTATAAGACCACATAAAATAAAGAAATAAAATTATTTTTGTTTAGAATAGTTCTAACTGAAATCAGATGATTGCTTTCTTACAATCAATAATTATAGTAAAATACATTTGATTGTTATGATTATAAACATTAATTGCAATAAGTATTACAGTATTGGTCTAAAAAGTGAGAAAAAGTCGTGATTATTTTAAAAAAAACAACAAAGAAGTTTTATTTACATTAAACTGCAAATAATATGAGTTACCACTAAAGGTAAGAAGAGTTATAAAACTTATAGTATGAAAGCTAAATTTAAACTAATTTAATTTTTGTAAAATATAGAAAATGTAGAAAAATACAGAAATGGATATCTATTGTCAACATTAAAATTTTTATAAAATTGAGGCAAATGAAAATTTATAGTGGTATCAGATTATATATGCAATTTTAGTTATTGTTTGTCTATTCAGAAATATCATCATCATCATTATTATTATGTTTTAAATATAAGCCTTATTAAGACTCAAAAAATATTACTTGAGTTACATATGAAAACATAAGGTCTCTGATACAAATCAATACATGATATTACATCTGCAGTAAAAATTTACAATCTTGCATGTGGGGAAAAACATAACTTACAGTAATTGAAAGAAACATGACCATTACATAACAAGATTTATGTGCCAAATTAGGTTTACATAGAATTTTTAAATGGGATTATGAGAAAAATGCATAGAAGCCCATGATAGTGTGAGGGATACATATATATGGAAGGTGGGATTGGAGGTGTTAGATTAATATATGATTGTATATAAATTGGGCTATTTGGTGTAAAGGATTATAGCTTTCATGGCTGTCTTGTTGTTTATGTGTTATATAAGTTGCATGTGAAAAACATGAATTTTTAGATACAGTTTGACACATGAGATTACATTTGCAATGAGAGTTTACAATTTTGTTTATGATAAAAAAAGGTGATTTGCAGTAGTTGGAAAAATAATAAATTTTAAATAACAAGATACATATGGCAAATTAGGTTTATATAAATTTTACAAAAGCATTATGTGAAGAATATATGAAAGCATATAGTGATATTTTCAAATACATTTAGGGAGGGTAAGTGGAGTTAGTGTCTCATTGGTATATGGCTGCACATAAATTGTAATTATTAGTTGGTGAGTGCTATAGTTGTCAAAGTTAAGTCTTATTGTTCATGGAATTTCTATCAGTATTTTATGTTTTGAAATTAAGTTACAAATTTGACACTTAAAATGTGCACCTTACTATAAACAAATGAAATATAATTAGACCAATAAAAATCACATGACTTGGGACTGTATCTTCCTGCTATAGAAGAATCATTTTTCACCCCTTCTATACCACTTACTATAAGTTTTAGTAAGTAATAATATATGCCAGATAGTAGTTCTTATTAATCTCTATCCTTTGAATATCCCCAGTCTAGTTTCCACTTTATAGCTTTATCAGTGCACTGATCCATGTTTCCACGCGTTTCACTGATGAAAGTCATAAGCTCAAAAACTAGTCTCAAGATAGTGAATAGAATAGCATAGAATAGGGATTAATAAGCACTACCACCTGGCATCTATTATTGCTTACGAAAGCTTACAGTATATGACATAGAAGTGGTAAAAATACTGCTGCTATGAAATTAAATATACTTTAGGACTAATGCATATGCATTGCTGATATGATGATGACTAAGTTTGGTAATAATGTTAATAATAATTATTTTTAAATTAAATTAAGATGACAACAAAATTCATTTACTTTCATTCAATATTTTTTTAAATAATTCTTTCTTTTAATACATAATTTAATGCAAGATATTTAAATTTCATTTTTTTATACAAATTTATGATTTATCTTATATTAAATCTTCTCAGCATCATATTTCATCCTTATCTTATTTTAACATAGGGCATTCTTTAAACCTTTTCATCATTTTGCATTATTAATATGGCATCTATATTGTGGAATATCTAGATTTACCCAATAATAATATTAGTTAAAATGAAAATATACTCAGAAAATATCATTTTTTAAATATTTAGCTTGATTACTGTCTAGCATGCTTTTAATAAACTTTTACTATATCATATTCATGGCAGATAATAGTATGATTAAAAATATACTGAAAATATGCTAGGCAATAATAAAGCTAAATATTATTAAAAAACTACCTTTTCTATGTGTATTTTCATTTTACCAGATATTACATTGACTCAGAAAAGAAGAAAATTAGTAACAATCGAATAATAATATCACCATTTTTAAAAATAAAAAAGTATACAATAATAATGATATTATTAAATAATATTTTTAAAACAATGTAGAAGATACAATTTTTTTTATAACTCTCTCATCAATAAAATTGTACGTTTATGAACTGTAACATGTAATTAAATATATTAGTATATATTAATAGTAAATATTTTTTTAATTAAATTTGTTCATCGTCACAATGAAAGCTTCCAGAACAACATTTCACTGTGGAGTCAAATATTAAAACCATAAAGTGTGTAAATAAAACTTTTCATTGAATTAAGTTTCAACAATCATATAAGAACAAGTAAATGCTCGTTTTCTTTAAACTTAATCACTGATTGATAATATATCACTTTCTTTTGCATATGATTAGTTTTTAGTTTAGTTAAAGTCATGTAATATATATATATATAATATTGATTTTTTTCCTTTGTTTGTATTTGTAATTCAAATTTGCATTTGTTTGTTCATCTGCGTACAAAGTGATTTCTTTATAACCGAAAGCTGAGAGCAGTTTTCATTATGCAGATGAACAAACATATGCAAATTTAAATATATATATACATAATTATATAACCTTTTTTAATTTATATGTACTGGAATTAAATTTATGTTATTTTTCTTTATACAGAATTTAGTTTTGTAGAATAAGACTGAGATCACATTAGTGATAAAATTTCACTATAATAAAATATCGAAAATTATATTTTGTCTTGGATAACTCATTGCTAAAAAATTTTTTTTTTTCAGATTCTTTCCAGAATGTTTTTTTTTTTAAAAAAGAAATAAAAGATTGTTCATAAACACATGTTTTAGTTCTGGTAAATAGTATTTGAATGATTTGTAAATTATTGGCGTAAAAAGTGATAAAATTCATACTTTAAAAGCACTTTTAAAGCCATTATAAGGCTTACATTTTCGTAATCATTATTCTATCTTACTATATATTTGAGTTAATTAGTTGAAAATAATCAAGATCTAAAAAAATTAAATTAAAAGGTATAATTTATTATCACGACTAATCTTATCATTAATATTTTTATGGAATATAAAATAATAAGAAATAAAGATAGTGAAAATGAAATTTTACAAGCATACAACATCACGTCATGTATTCACAATACATATAACACACACATATTCCTCCTTTATTGATTAAAAGGGGTTGCTTTAATAATATATTGAGATCGTTGATTGTTAATGCTATTGCTATTGTTTGTGTTGGTTGCTTTCATATATATATATATATATATATATATGTATGTGTGTGTGTGTGTGTGTATGTAGATATTTATGCACTTTGAATATTATAAGTAAAATGAGAATTTCAATATATTTACATATATAAATATTAGCTGAATTTTATCTAGATAAACACAGAAAATTCCCATTATCCTTTCATTATTTACACACACTTAAATATACCATTTTGGACCTAATATTTGCATTAATTCAGTACCTGCAATATTATTTGTTATATGTTTCAAGTATAATGTTATGCATGTTTGAATTTCTTATATATTTATATATAACAGTGTTCAAAGAAACAAAAAAAAAATGGATTTAAAAAAAATTAATTTGTAAAATATTGTTTTTTGGTAACCATGATTATGATTTTAATAAATGTAAAGTATATTTCATTTTTAAATTAATTTTATACTTTATTTTCGGTTGTAGTGTTTCTTTAATTATATATACTGAGACTTTCTGCTTAACGTATATATTTGTTTGATAAAGAAAAAATAAAGCTAAGAATACTTTCAGTTTTGTTAAATTTTATTTTAAAAAGTTTTCAACTTTTAAACATATTAAAACCATCTTCTATTTTGCATTTAAATATATTATTCTTATTTTTCTAAAATAAGTATATTCATTATAATTTCAATTTTTAAATTTCTAAAATGAATTTGATTTGAAACATATCTTTATGCATGTTTGAGTATGAAAAATTAAATATCATCAAAAAATTAAATAAAACATAAATATTGTTCAAAATATTATATAATAAATTAAAACTAAACAAGATTTTATAATCCATATTTAAATTAGTAAAATATATTGTAAATCAAAAAAATCAAAATTATATTTCAGTTTATTAAATAATATATTTTATCTATTATATAAAATTATTTTCAATAATGATCTGAATATAAAATAAATATAAACCATTAGGTGATATAAAAAGTCAATACATTTGTTTTTCTATTTGGCTTAAGATTTTTTTTGAATAACAGATAATTGAAATAGTGATATATCATATATAATGACTAACTATAATTTAATTAGCCGTGGAAATACAAATATTACAATTAGAATAAATGATGCAAATTTATTTACATAAATTTATTTATTTACATAAATTATATATATATATATGTTCAAAAGATGGCGCTATACCAAAACCGCCGAACAAGTGTAAGATTTGTTTACATAAACGAAAAAAGAGTCAGAAATTAACTACCTCTTTCATTTGCTCACCCCCAGATCAGCTGATTTCAAGCTGGTTTGCTCTCCTCAGTGGGGGATAGAGTATAGAAACTAGATCTAAAACACTGACTCTCAAGTGTTTATGCAAAACGTTTCTATCAGATTGCAAGCGTGAATTTTTCAGACCGGTAAAGTCTTTAAACTCAGCCTAGCAAGCCAGATATTTATATGGGTCTGATCTCAGTTCAGAATCACCATATAATCAAAGTCTCTGCAATATATATATCATTGCAAGAAAACTTTAAAGGTACATTTATGAAAAACAAAAACAAGTTAATCACGTAACCTGCTATCACTTGTTATTTATGTTCAAAAGATGGCGCTATACCAAAACCACCGAACAAGTGTAAGATTTGTTTACATAAACAAAAAAAGAGTCAGAAATTAACTACCTCTTTCATTTGCTCACCCCCAGATCAGCTGATTTCAAGCTGGTTTGCTCTCCTCAGTGGGGGATAGAGTATAGAAACTAGATCTAAAACACTGACTCTCAAGTGTTTATGCAAAACGTTTCTATCAGATTGCAAGCGTGAATTTTTCAGACCGGTAAAGTCTTCAAACTCAGCCTAGCAAGCCAGATATTTATGTGGGTCTGATCTCAGTTCAGAATCACCATATAATCAAAGTCTCTGCAATATATATCATTGCAAGAAAACTTTAAAGGTACATTTATGAAAAACAAAAACAAGTTAATCACGTAACCTGCTATCACTTGTTATTTATGTTCAAAAGATGGCGCTATACCAAAACCGCCGAACAAGTGTAAGATTTGTTTACATAAACGAAAAAATTTATATATATATAAATGAATAATTTACTTTTATCAATGAATGAATAAGTAAATTCACTATTTATTTTAATAACTTTAAAATTTTTGCCATTAAAAAAAACATATTGGATTAAAAAGTGAATATATATTTTAACTAGCAGAAATCAATAAATGTAATCAGATTTGGACCATAAAAGATTAACAAATGAAAATCTGCTATTCTTATAAATCCAATTGGGCATTATTGCCTGATTGACAACATTAATATTGGTTATTCTATGTATAAGGTTAATAATATATTAGTTTATTAATTAATATGCATCATGTAATTTTTCTTCATTGTAATAAAAGTGGCAATATCATTGTTTATGAATTAACGAAATTAAAATTTACTTATTTTTCAGTATGCTATTTATTAATAAAATAATAAATATCTTAACGCATCTTGAATTAGATGTAAATAAATTTAAAGTGAGATCAGTTCCAATCATCATGTATAATGCATCTTTTGCAATGATTATTATACTACATAAAAAGTAATAAATCTCTAAATATTCATGCATTTAAGAATAACTTCTTTCATCAACTATCTTCCTTGGATTGTATCATTAATTATTAACACATTAACACTAAGTCAGTCATCTACACAGTATTAATACAAGTTATACAGTTGTCACATCTTTGTAGGCTAATAGCACTGCTTCAAGATAGTTGACAAAGGAAGTTATTCCTGAAATGCAGGCATATTGCAGAATTATTTGTCAATATTATCATGTAATATGGTAACTATTGTAAAAGATTTATTATGCACTATGATTGAATTTTGAAATAAAAATGACATTTTCTGAAAAAGAAAACATAAATAAAAAAACAAAAATGTTCCAGTTAAAAAAGTTCAACTTGAAAACTTAAATTCAATTTCACAACATTAATGTAATGGATGTTATAATTACTAAGGCTGTAACCTCAAGAATATGCACGTAAAAATGCGCTAGTAGGGACCTCTACAGATCTTAACCACAAGCTTATGTTTTGGAAGAAAAGAGGAAACCCCAAACTAAAAAAGGGGAAACCCTTCGTTACTTCAACTTACTTTCTATATAAATAGGTGAAGCTGAAGCGGTTAGATCTGAGAGCGTGAAGCTATTCAATACTTCACTGATTAAATCCCCATTTCTTATTACACATTAATACTTGTGAAATCATTTTATTTACAATAAGTCAATGGAAAGATCTTGTAAACAGGTGTTTCTTTCTTATTTCTTCAGATGCACTAAACAATGTTGAAAAGAAACCCTTTTCATTTAACTAGCCAAATGAGAATTTTTACATTTTTTTTTTTACTTTGTTCTTCAAATAAAAACAATAAATATCCATTTTCCAATTGTTTAAATAAGTTAATTATGATCTGTTCCCTTTCATATCTCTCTCAAAAAGAAATTGATTTTACTTGAAAATATTTATTGACCTGCAAAAGATTCATTTCTATTTAGATTTCAGACTTCAAATTTTTAGTACATAGGTTATTTCTCTAACTACTATTTAAAAGTAATTTACCAAATTCAATATTTATTCTTCAAATAAAATTTTAAAAAGTACACAATTATCTTACCAAAATTTTTAGTATTAGTTGATCTTTGAGTCACTATGTTAGATCTTTATTTTTTTTTTTAAATATAAACTAATAATAACACAGATAGACGACTACCATTAATCTGAAATTAGTTTGTAAATACTTTGTATTTCATGAAGAAATATATTTAACTTTTGAAATTTATAATGGCAGTTTGTAATATTATAATTGACTTTTTATTAGTCTACATCCAGAGTAGATTATATTTAACCGTTTAAAGATATTCATTTAAACTTTACTGTATCAATGATTTCAATCTCTGTAGTCAGCTTGCAATCTTAGTATCTATATAAATATATTAGACCATTAATAAAGGTGGATTCCACCTTTATTGTTAAAAGGAGGTTGCCTTGACAACAGTTTGATATTGTTGATTGTTATTGATATTGAAATTGTTTAAGAGTTGACTGATTTTTAATGATAATTTATAGCTTGTAAATATTAAGATATTTTTTAATAAAGTTTGTAAATTTTTTTATTACTAAAAATATAATATTTTAAAATACAGACTTTCTTATATTTATATCAATACAAAATTTTTATATAACAGTAATTAAGATAATTCTTTATAATTTTCTTCAGAAAACAGAGATTTTTGAATTAATAGTTTTGAATTAATGGTAATCAACCTATAATATAATTTATAAAAAATATATATTAAAAACAATTTTAATGCTTTAATTAGAAAGTTAAAAAACTATATCTAAGTTGTTGTATACTAGTATTTTTAATATGCTTTTTTTTTTATTTTAAAAAATTGGTACTTGTGTATTTACAAGTAAACTAAGATGGCACCCTGTATTTTTGATAAAGGTACAGTTCAAGTGCCTGTAATCTACCTAATATATGTTAGTTGTTATATTCTAACAAAATTAATAAATGTATTGTTAAATTTTAAAAAAGAATAAAATCTGAAAAATTTCATTAAGAAACTTTATTTCAATTTTTTTTACTTATATTATTATATGGGAAGCGATGAGACACTCTTAACATGATCAAACTTTGGTTCAATTCAGTGTGTTTCTTTTTGTTAGCAGTTATTTTGGTAAATTGTCACAATAATAAAAAAAATTGGACCTTTCTATCATAGAATGTGATGCAGTTCATTCTATTTCTAAAGGAACAGGATCCTGCCTTGCCAAAAAGTGTGCATTAATGATCATGACATAATTGTGCCCACTGACATAAATAAAGTGTAAATATTGTATTTATATTTTTTTCATTTTTCTGTTAATAAGTTAATTAAAAAAAAACTCAATAACTGTAATGTTTTCCTGAAGGTTTGTAATGATGATAATTTACTGGTATTTGAATGTCTTTAGAAAAATTTAACTTTATTTAAATATTCCAATTACATTCAGCTGTGTGCTATTACTAAGAGTCGAATGTAATTGGAATATTTAAATAAAGTTAAAATTTTCTAAAGATAATCAAAATACAAATAAACTGTAAATATTGTAATTATTTTTTCCACAATTTCTTTTTTAAAAATAACAGTAATAAAAAACAAAATGTAATTATTAAATATGACATTTCCTAGCAGGCATTTTTTTTGCAAATTTTTTGAGGGCCCTGAAATTGTAGATTTATCAAAAATATGGGTTGCCACCTTGGTTTACTTAAAAACTCACAAGTATCAAAAATCATAATACAAAATTAGGATATATGATTCCTGTACAAAAATTGTTCTTAATGTCCTATGACTGTTGTAGGTCACAACCCAGCTAAATTAACTACATAATATATCCAAATAATTAATGTAGTTAGTTACTGGGACAAAAAATTGACACTATTCCCATAATTTGTCATCTCTCATAATAAAAGGCTTATCAAAGTTTTTTCTATAGATTTGAATTTGAGATGCTAAAATAAATCAAAGAAATGACAAATGGTAAACTATGAACAATAATGATTTTAAGAGTTATTTGTATTATCCATTACTATCATAAAAAAAATGAACAAACTCTTAACTAGGAGTTCATAGAAAATTTGAGCACCAGAAGAAACAACTGGGGTCACAGTCCACCTTAATAATTGTATTATACTACACAACAGAGGCAAAACTCCCCATACAGTAGTGCCACCCAATGCAATCCAGAATAATTAATGGATGTATACATTCATTGATTACTCTGGCTTGCACTGGGTGTCGCTACTATATGAAGAGTTTTATTTCAATTTTAACAGCTTGTGTAAGCATAGGAAATGGTGATCATGTGATGATTATACTGCACAAGGCATTGTTTAGTTGCCTTAAGTCAGAGCATGTAAAATACATACATACATATATATAAATTAAAATATGCAAAACTTATGTCCAACATATTGTTGATGCTTTATCATAATTGGTGATAACTTCGATACTTTTTTATGCTTTTCTTAAATAGATAACAAAAATATCGTAAGCCATTCTATATTTTTTCTTTACTTTTGATATTAAAGCCTCTTTAGACGTTTAACATAGAAGAAATATAAAAAAAAATCTATAAAAATAAAATGTTCAATATTTTTTAAAAGTTTGTTCTTTTATGTAT
Organism: Epiperipatus broadwayi; assembly: GCA_028023455.1. Classification (NCBI taxonomy): domain Eukaryota; kingdom Metazoa; phylum Onychophora; class Udeonychophora; order Euonychophora; family Peripatidae; genus Epiperipatus; species Epiperipatus broadwayi. Next base: position 252,665 of record JAQFVV010006888.1, read on the forward strand.
TCTGTTTATCAAAAGATATATCCTTTTCTATAAATAAAACGTTTCGATATATATATATATATGAACTTTAAAAAAAATATTTGTATTTTATTTTAATAAATATTATTTTACATAAATGGAAATCAAGAAAAGGGGAGGGTTCATATATAATAAATCTTAGTATGTAATTTGAATAATGAGAACATATGATTTTCTTTTCTATTCCACATTTTATAGACGGTGATAATAAAAGGCTTTGGAAAAGAGTTTTTGCTTCTTTAAATTTTACTGATAACAAGTATGCAAATTATTCATCATTAAATTGATAGCTGTGTATTAAATACAAACATAAATATTTATATTTCAAATTTTCTTTTTATTGTATTTACTGAGTCATGGATATTGGAATAGCTGGCAGCTAATGCAAAAACCATCAAAAGATGATGACAATAAGTATTATAGAAAAAGATTTTCTTTGCAAAAGAATTCAGTCAGAATTTTAAATAATCATTAATAATAATAAAAGGTTAAATAAGTCTGATAGATAGAATACATTTTTAGTTTTTATAAATGTTTAACACAAATCTAAAAATCATATGCTATCAAAAATATGATTTATTATTATAAATAATAGTTTTTATTATTAGTATTTTATTGATTTTTATTACGTGTGTATATATATATGTAAATTTTCTGAATTCCCTTTTCCTCCAAAGATTAAGATTTAGAAAGTAGAATAATATGCATAAGCAATAATACTTTTTCATCACTAGAAATAGTTTGACATTGTCTATCATCCTCTTAAGATTATTTGGGTTTTATTATCTTATTTTTTCTAGAGCTTCATCAAAAACATTAATAAACAGTGATGTTAAAATCTTATATACTATTAAAATGATCAATGTTATCTCTCATATATATATATATATATGTGTGTGTGTGTAGACAAATTAGTAGAAGTAATGCATGTTTTCCTCTCACATGATTTACATATCCCAATCCAAGTATCGTTGATGAGCATACTGAAAAGCTTTGCCACTTTCTAAGCCTATTGCTGAGATTGTTATTAAGCAACTAATATTTTTTCATGTATATAAAACTACCATAAGTACATCCATATAACTACATCTAAAGTGAATATTGTTGAAGGTCTTGAGTACTTTGGACATTTTCCATTTGTTTGGAACTTGTATCTTAACAGGGCTCATTAGCATGCCATCTCATGATTTCTTTGAGGAATGACTAGAAACCCAGGTTTAAACTTTTATACATTAGTTGGTAATATTCCCATCAGCATAAAACAATAGTTTGGAAACACTTTAAACTCAAACATGACATTGCACAATTTAATTATTTAGTTTTTGATCTCTAAATGAATTGAGAAAATAAAGATTGAGAATTAAAATGTAGGCTAAAGTTTTATACAACTATTCTTTATTTTAGCTTATATTTAACAATGAACTTTACCAAAATATTTAATACAACTAAAAGAGCATCAGTAAGCCATTTCATCTAATGGCTTTTCATAATTTCCACTATACTCTATATATTTCTTCTCATTCCTTTCTCTATACCTGATTAATGTTTTACTTACAACATAAAAATGTTAATAATCAAATAAATGTTATCAAAAGAAGAAAAACTGATAAAAAATATGTACATGGTTAAACTTAAATCAAAATAATTATACAAGCAACTATCTAATTAGAAAAAGAAGGGCTTTTTCATGCACTTTAAACATTTTTATAATAGCCAAATGATGTAGTTTCTGACTATAGAGGGAACTTTCAAACCTCAACACAAGATATAAAGATAAGAGTGGCCATAAATTCTTACTTATGGAGACCAGTCTGAAGCATCTTGATTTGAGAGCATGAAGATATTACTATCTTCACATTTAATCCATGATTTCCTTTCACAAATTAACTTATGTAAAATCCTGTGATTTACAATGACTTAATATTTAAGATCTTTTTATTGGAAATATAGAAACTAATGTAACATGCTGATTATTTATTAATGTGAATAGTAATTATGGAATTAGAAAGAGAAAGGCTTTTCAACTTTTTTTGCATGTACCTTAAACTTTGGTGTAATCACTAGATGATGTAGTTTTTGACTCTAGAGGGAACTCTCAAACATCAACACAAGATTGAGACTTTATAAAGATAAGAGTGGATCTTATCTTTAGCCTAAATTCTTATTTATGTAGGCCAATCTGAAATATTTTGATTCTCCCTTCTCAAATTAATTTATGCTAAATTTTAGGCTTTACAATGAGTTAATATTTAAGATCTTTTTAATGGAAATATAACAACTAATGTAATGTTATGATTATTTATTCATTATTATACTACTAAAATATGCCTTTTTGATTTTTTTCCTTCAAATCATTTTCCATATGCAAAATAAAAACATTAACACATGACATGTTAATGATAAGTGATTTTAATCAAATTTTTCGAAAAATTTAATTTCAAAATGTTATCCAGAATGACTGTTAATCAAGTCATAAATAGGATATAGCTATTATTTATTTTTATTTATTGGTATCTTGAATATTGTAGAGTTTATTTCAAAATTTTTTGTTTATATATATTTATATTGTAACCAGTTGGGTTACATGGTACACAATAATATAGTGTGTGTGCACAAATATATATAAAGTTGAAAGGAAAAGTAGAAATAAACACAGACATAAAATTTGGTAGATATTTTTTGACATTTACTGGGAATAAAAATAATAATGAAGAGTTAAAACTGAAATAAATTGAGATACTGGAAATCTCTTTGTGCTCATTATAATGCTTGTCTGACAGCCAATCAGATGTTGTGATGGCTGTCTGAATGATGAACAAACCATAAACACATGACAAAGAATTTATGAGAAAAGGGCAGCCACTCTTTTCTCTACTTTTCTTTCTATATATCTAAGCAAGTTAAAAATATTTAGGTTTGAAAGCGTGAAGCTTTAAATAACTTCACAATTAACTGTAATATTAAAATAATGATAGATATTTACTAGTTTATTAATAGTATCTACCATTAAAGAGTATAAGTCACATAATTATATCGTGAGATTTAATTAACATTATGGAAAGTTTAGCATCTGCAAAAACAGATTTAAGACCATAAAAAAAAATTTCTTAAAATTTTGATGTTTTGAAATTACAATTTCTATTAATACTATAGCAGAATTATAATTCTGGTAGACACATTAGTTATACACTTATATAATATTCACATCATGTTGAGCACCAAAAACCCACCAAGTAATCTAAGAAACTGACCAAATGATGAGGGAACCCAAGAGAAGTCTTACAATCAAGCCCACCATGTTGGTCACTAAAAACTCACCATGTAACCTTTACAATAATTAGAGGTCACAGGCCAACATAAAATAACTGTTACACACACCCAGACACCATATGACATAGATTTTCAAAAATTCCAGAGTAGGACTTTTTTGTAGATAATGCCTTGGCTAAATATAATTATTAAAATATAAGGTTATTTTTATAATTCAAAATATTTTATCTTAATTCTTAAAATATCTTGATTTTAAATATGTTCTTTTCACTCTTAAATATCTTACATTCTAGGGATATTGTATTTATCTTAAATATAATTTTTTTTGCAAGTTTAAAAGATCACATGTTATGTTTTGGAATATCTTAATATCAAATATGAGTTCTTATCAATTTTAGAATATTTTAATTTTAGGCTTCAAATTCAGAATAAAATGCACTTGGAACTAAATATTAATGGTAAATTTTAGCTTCTTAACAAAAATATGATGACTACTATTTAATCTAGATATGGAACATTTGACATTTAGTTCATTTTGGAATCTTAGTATTTCAAAATGAAAAAATGAAAAAATGAAATTAGAAAATAATAAAATACTCAAATACTTAAATAATATATAATTGATAACTTGAAAAACATTTCTAAATACTTTAGAAATATTTAAATAGAATTATTTCACTTCTACTGGCCATAAAATACAGACATCTTATATTTTCTGAAGCAAATTTGAATAAGCAATATCACAAATAATGCATAAAGCAGTAAGGGCATTTTTTATGCTACCAATTACACAAAAAGTGCATTTTAAATGAAGTAAATAATACATTTATCTTCTAAGAATGCAGGTAAAATGAGTAAATAATTATTAAGTAAAATAAATGTGTAAATACTATGTCACCATTGAAATGGACTCTTAAAAAATAATTATTAATACAAATCTTATTAAAATAGATTTTCTGATAAATCAAAAATGTATTTAATTAATAATGAAATATTTATTTGCAGTAAGCATTATTATTTCTTTTAATTTACTATCTATAATTTACAGATATTATTAACTAATACATTGGTGTATATTACTACCCAATAGTTCTCTTATTCACCCAACTACAATTTTTATTATCCATTATCCTATACAGAAAAAGAATCAGAATTAAAACAAATTCTTTTTTTATGTTGCACTTCAAGTATACAATATTCAAATATGTTTAAAAATACATATATACAAGCAACAAAGATTACAAATTATAAAATTATTATATAAAAGCCTTTTTTGGCAAATTATGTTTTTTTACCCTTTTCAATATGTCTCCACGATTTAAAGCACATACAGTGACATCTATATCAATACATGAGAGAAGATAGATAAACAAATGGATATCTGACATGATCTATTATGTGTTTTTTCCCCCTCAATTCTACTACAAAATTACTCTGTTATATCTATTGAATGGATATATATCCACATATTAATTAATTAACTATCCATTCTTTATCCATTAATAATTAATAAATTGTATTGATAATATAAGTGTTCTTGATTATATTAAAAATGTTAATAGATGTAAAATATATGAAACAAACTACATCATGTATAATAAAAACAACTGTATGAATATATACAAAACATCCATTAAGTTAAATAATAAGTGGTTAATGGATAAAGAATGGATAGTTAATTAATTAATATATGTGGATATATATCCATTCAATAGATATAACAGAGTAATTTTGTAGTAGAATTGAGGGGAAAAAAACACATAATAGATCATGTCAGATATCCATTTGTTTATCTATCTTCTCTCATGTATTGATATAGATGTCACTGTATGTGCTTTAAATCGTGAAGACATATTGAAAAGGGCAAAAAAACATAATTTGCCGAAAAAGGCTTTTATATAATAATTTTATAATTTGTAATCTTTGTTGCTTGTATATATGTATTTTTAAACATATTTGAATATTGTATTATTATCCATTATGTAAAACAATATAGTTATGTGCTTTTATCCAGACTACTAGAAGATATTATAGACTTTACTTAATCAAAAATAGTATTAAAATCAGGATTAAAATGCTTAATAAATATTAATATGATAACAACAAATATTATGCAGTATAAAAACACTTATAATGTGAATATTTATGTTAGAGTGAGTAAAGAATCATGCATGACACTGATAATATATTTTAAATATAAAAAAATATAGTCAAACTAATAATAAATTATAAAGCTAAACATGCAGGTGCACATACACCAAAATATAATCTAATATTGAAACTTTAGGTATAGTAGATAAAGGAAATATGAGCTAGTAAAAATATCATTGGCAGTCAGTACCATGTGCACGTGGTGTTGATAAATGAAAGAGCCGCACTCTCTCATGGAGGAGCTAAATAAACATAAAAGTAATAGAACAATCACTTAAAATTGTCTCAAAAATATTACTAATAATAGCAGGCATGGAGCTAATAATAATAGCAAACATATAAATAATTGTTCATCTTGCACGCATATTCAAAAAGCCACATAATTCATTTGCTTGGTTTAAGATTTTATATATATATATTATACCAGGTTTGAATATGTGTCCTTGAAACACCGGCCTCTTAGGCAGAGAAGAACATATTCAGAAAAATATGTATGTCCAAATGATAGCTATATAAATATATAACTAGCGTTACATTTCCAGGACAAAGCTTCTTCGCTGTTGAGTTCAACACCACGTTCAAAGTACTTTTTTTGTTTGTGTATAAACACGGGTGCCAGCTGTCTATTCAAAAAGAATAACCAACACACTTTGAGCACTGGCCATTAACTCCATGCCTAAATCCATGACTAGTTCAGCTGTTTGTAATCACTAATAGATTATACATAATTAGTGGTTAAAAGAATTGATAAAAGAATTGTAAAAGAAATTTATAAAAGAGATTGATAAAAAAATTGACTGACAAATAGAGTTTAATTTTAAAGACAATTTATTAACTAACATTATTTTACTAAATTTAAACATCTTTATAATTTAATATAATACACACACATTTTAAATTAACATTTCTAAACTAGTTTAAATATTCTTGTAGATTTCAATAATAGAACACTGGTATTTATCTAATTTAACTAATAACACTGATATAAGATCACGCACATATTAACTCATATAGCATTCACAAATATAATAATAAAGCATTAACAGCATTTGAAACTTAAACACACATATCAATAGTTCATTTTATGTATGATATAGAGTTCATATAATTAGACTCTTGGAGGATTCGCATGAATTAACCTTTTAACCGCTAATTATATTATTGGTTGTATGAGGTAAAAATCAAATCTTTTAATTGGCCAACTCACAAACTGAAGACAAAGCCTATTGTTAAAACACATTCGCCTATAATATTAAATTCAATTCAGATACGTTTATAAAAAGTATATTATTAATTTTTCAGGTTATGAAAGAGAATGAAAGTTCTTTCAAAAATAAATTGCTATTTATTTATTATAAAATATTCAATTTCGGCAAATTTAAAAGCGAATGTCTAAACAAAAAAGTGCTGACGCAAACGCTTTTTTCAATTTTATGTTATGGAAAAGTAAAGATTTCTTTTTGCTAAATCTGAAATATTTTTACTAAAATCTTCAATATTTTTCGAAAATAATTTTGTTTTTTTAGTATATTTTATTAAAAAACTATTTTAATTTCTCAAATTATATTTTTTTAATACTTAAATTACATTTGAAATGAAAATCTCAGCGTTTTTCTTTATTTTCTTTGATCAGGTGTTTTCTTTGTTCTTTCCAGCCAATCAGAATGTCTTTTTCAACTGAGAGCTGGCTGATAGCCAATCACCGACAAGGTTCTTTCTTTGTTTAGTTTTAAATGCGGTTTTTTTGACTTTTTACTTGTAAAATAATTCGGAAGAGGGCACCATCTTACAGAACTTTTAAAAACCTAATCAATAACTGTCAAACGAATATTCTAGCATTAAAACTAGCAGAATTAGAGTGACGTCAATGTCGACGAGAGACCTCATAAGAGGCAGGAAAAGGGTTAATGCAATGAAATGGCTATTACAGTATAAATGAAAATAAGCAAATGTTTTACCTAGGATTTTGAACGTAGATTTAGAACTTTGTTTTCTTCTTGTTTGTTGCTTCTTCCAGCCGGCTGGGACATTTCCTTGATGAGTTTCCTTATTATTCACGATCATTATTATTGGAGACAATTAGATATTTATGGAGATTTCCAAGTTGTTAAGTTGACATTATTTCACGGGAAGATCTTGCTGTTTTCATTGGACATAGGCTGTGGAGAAAACATGCATTCCCAAAATCTTCTCAGCACTGTATTTTGTTTCTGGATACCATTAACTTAACTGACTCAATTAATTTCTGAACTCAATTTGCTCAATTAATTTGAGAACTGACTCTTGTCTCAACTGACTGTCCGATAAAATATACAGTATTTATACCGACGACGTGTTGTTCCTTTAATATCCTCCGGCAAATATCTGTTGTCGAAATTCCAGTGGTAATCCTTTGATAAACATGTTTTGGAAGATTGTTTTATTAGTAATAGCCATGCAAAAACATATTGTTTTATTTTATTAATAGCCATTGCTGTGTTTTTAATGATAATCTTCTTTTATTTCGCATACATTTTTTTATTATTGACAATCGCACATATATACGCACATATATTACTAGTTTTAAGATTATTTTTCTTTAATTCGAATGAAAAGAGATTTGTATTTTTTAAACTTTAAATTATTTATATTTTACGAATACTAATAAGAAAACTCTTTACTTCCTTTTTATGAAACCTTTAGTTTAACTTTTCTAACTATGATTTTTCTCCCCTCTTTTAATTAATCAATTTTAACTTTTATTTCAAAAACTAATGACAGAAAACTATTTGACTCTTATTCTTTTCGAAAGCAAACTGTAACAAACTCTTCAACATCTAATTTTACGTTTTTGTTTTATGAAAGATTATTTTAATAATTTTTTTAGATAAAATTAAATGTGCCAATATCAATATTGGTACATTACACCACCCTCCCTTTGAGAGTAAAATGCATCCTTTTGACCATTTTATCTCTGACAACATTAAATTTTCATTTATTAGTCTTTCTAAGTTTGTTTTTTTGATATCTTTTACTTTACCTACCAAGAGCAATATCCAATGACACTTTTCTTCTTTCTATGCTGGCAACATTGTTTACAATCTTCTGAGTCCTGGATAGTGACCACGAGGACAAACTAATTTTGTGGCACAGGGATCTTTTATAAACGAAGCTTCGGCTGCCGATTCTCTTGATCAGACTTTGACTAAGAAAAGGTTGCTGCAAATGGCAGGAATTTCAACTGTCCATTTCTGACTTATGCTTTGGAAAACGATTGCCGATTCTCTTGATCGGACTTCGACTAAGAAGAGGTCGCTGCGAATGGCAGCAATTTTCAACTGTCCATTTCTAACTTATGCTTTGGAAAACGAGGTACAAGATATGGGGATTCTCCCCTGAAAAGTGACTTGCAGCTTACTCTGGTGGTCCCAGTGTGCATTTTAAAAAAGGAATGATCCCTGCCAATCCGTTACGGGTACTAAAATTTATCCAGTTGACAGCTTTAAACTTATCCTTATCTAAACTTAATTCTATACTACCCTCATCCCTTAATTTCAAATCCTTATACACTCCTAATATAACTTAGATTGACTTTATATTATTTATCACTAATCCTACAATATTATTTTAAATACACATGAGCATTACTTTAACATATTTATTTATATTATTCTGAACTATTACGAACATTATCTTACATATTTCTTTAATTACACTATTATTTTTTAAACAATTACTTTAACTTCTTTATTTACATGCGTATATTCTAAAAAAAAACTTTTATTTTATTTAATCTTACAATACTATTCTAAACTCTTACGAATATTATTTATATTACAATATCATTTTTTAAATATTTGTTTACCTTATATATTAACATATGTGTACTTAGAAAAGTATTTTATTTCACAGCTCTTCATTATTATACAAAGATTTTATTGGATTTGATTACTTTAAACCATTTATTTACTTCCTTTCATTAACTTACATATATTCAAAACTATTTTATTTTAATGTGCGTGTACTCAGAGAAAAAAAAACTGTTTTATTTTATTACGGTTCATTATTATACAAATATCTATTTGACTAACTTAATGTTATTCTAGAAATTCCGTTATCTTTTCATTTATTTAAATCTACAACTTTACTTTTACATCATTAATTTGACCCATTTATTTAACTTTATTTTATTGATTTTTTATTTATTTGAACTGTTTATTTATGAGCATTTCCTTAATTGATATGTGCATGGAGAAAAACAAAAATCTTTTATTCTACGAAGCCTCCATTATTATTATTGCTTTCAAACATTTAATTTATTATTCAGTTATTTTTAATTTTATTATTTTAGTTTTAAATAGAAGTTTCAGATTTAAACTTCTCAAATTATTGACATTAGAATAATCATATTCCTGCTCATTGTCCATTTCCAGTCCTTTTTGTTTATTTCCTTTACTATTCTGCCCATTTACTATCTTTTAAATATGTCCGGTGGTTCCTTCTTTCTTTCTACTAACTCACTAATATAAATTATACTCCATATTCTCACATCTCTCTTTCGATTACAATTTATTTTATCTCTTTCTCTTTCCATTCTATTTTCAACCTTGTACATTAGAAAACCTTTACGCTTCACAGACCTCTGTATTTTTCTTAACTGTGATTATTTTTTCCTATTCTTTCTCTTAGTTTTAAATCTCCGTTTAAAACAAACATGAACTTTTACTTTAACTTTTTTAAATTTTTGTAAAAACTTTTCAATGCTATCTTCCACTTTGCACCTATATCTTTCTTCTATTTCTTGGTTTACGTTTGTTTCTACCTTATCGGTCACAACTATCTGATTCTAATTCAATTTCTATCTTTTTGATTACCTCAACTTCCTTTTCATCTTCCTGACTTTCTTTAACTAAATCTACCTTTATAATCTCTTGGTTCTTCTCTACCTTTCCTGTAATTTCACATCTTATTTCCTTCATTTCTGTAATTTCCGCTCTGAGTTCATTAATTTCTCATTTAACCCTGACTAATTTCTGCCTTCAATTCTGCTTTGAGTTCTTCTTTGAGCTCTTGTTGGCTTTGCTCAAATTTCTGATACAATTCTTGTTGACTTTGTTTAATTTCTTGTATTATATTCATCATCATTTTCATCATCATCTGCGTGTCAGATATTTCTTCTTTCTCTTTTTCCATTTTTAAACAATATTTTATTTCACTAAATTTAATATACGACTTATTTATTTATTTTTTACTAAAATGAAAACACATGCTGACCACCCCTTTTGTCCATTTTTCAACCTGATCTGAATGCTTCAGCTCTGCCTATAATGCCCAATTGTCTCTGATTTAGCATAATGATTTATTTTAACTAACGTGAATGTTAAAATCTCTTTTCATTTAAAGAAAAAAAAGTGGTGAAAAAAGTTTTCGGTCAATTCTTTTTTTAAAATTAACACTTTTACATACGTAATTTAGCTTTTGTATAAAAATTTTTCAAACAAGAAACAAAGTATTTAATTACTATTGTTTCTTAGGTCCAGCCCCAAGTTGGGTATAGCCATTTATACTGGGTTCGAATATGTGTCCTCGAAATACCAGCCTCTTAGGCAGAGAAGAACATATTCGGAGAAATATGTATGTCCAAACGATAGCTATATAAATATATAACTAGCGTTACATTTCCAGGACATAGCTTCTTCTTGGCTGTTGAGTTCAACACCATGTTCAAAGCACTTTTTTTGTTTGTGTATAAACACGGGTGCCAGCTGTCTATTCAAAAAGAATAACCAACGCACTTTGAGCACTGGCCACTAACTCAACACCTAAATCCATGACTAGCTCAGTTGTTTGTAATCACTAATAGATTATACATAATTAGTGGTTAAAAGAATTGATAAAAGAATTGTAAAAGGAATTTATAAAAGAGATTGATAAAAGAATTGACCAACAAATAGAGTTTAATTTTAAAGACAATTTATTAACTAACATTATTTTACTAAATTAAAACATCTTTATAATTTAATATAATACACACACATTTTAAATTAACATTTCTAAACTAGTTTAAATATTCTTGTAGATTTTAATAATAGAACACTGGTATTTATCTATTTTAACTAATAACACTGATATAAGATCACGCACATATTAACTCATATAGCATTCACGAATATAATAACAAAGCATTAACAGCATTTGAAACTTAAACACACATATCAATAGTTCATTTTATGTATGATATAGAGTTCATATAATTAGACTCTTGGAGGATTCACATGAATTAATGCAATGCAATGGCTATTACAGTATAAATGAAAATAAGCAAATGCTTTACCTAGGATTTTGAACGTAGATTTAGAACTTTGTTTTCTTCTTGTTTGTTGCTTCTTCCAGCCAGCTGGGACATTTCCTTGATAAGTTTCCTTATTATTCATGATCATTACTATTGGAGACAATTACATATTGATGGAGATTTCCAAGTTGTTAAGTTGACATTATTTCACAGGCAGATCTTGCTGTTTTCATCGGACATAGGCTGTGGAGAAAACGTGCATTCCCAAAATATTCTCAGCACTGTATTTTGTTTCTGGATACCATTAACTTAACTGACTCAATTAATTTCTGAACTCAATTTGCTCAATTAATTTGTGAACTGACTCTTGTCTCAACTGATTGTTCAATAAAATATTCAGTATTTATACTGATGACATGTTGTCCCTTTAATATCCTCCGGCAAATATCTGTTGTCAAAATTCCAGTGGTAATCCTTTGATAAATGTGTTTTGGAAGATTGTTTAATTAGTAATAGCCATGCAAAAATGTATTGTTTTATTTTATTAATAGCCATTGCTGTGTTTTTAATAATAATCTTTTTTATTTTGCATACATTTTTTTATTACTGACAATCGCACATATATACACACATATATTACTAGTTTTAAGATTTTTTTTTTTAATTCGAATGAAAAGAGATTTGTATTTTTTAAACTTTAAATTATTTATCTTTTACGAATACTAATAAGAAAACTCTTTATTTCCTTTTTATGAAACCTTCAGTTTAACTTTTCTAACTATGATTTCCCTCCCCTCTTTTAATTAATCAATTTTAACTTTTATTTCAAAAACTAATGACAGAAAACTATTTGACTCTTATTCTTTTTGAAAACAAACTGTAACAAACTCTTCAACATCTAATTTAATGTTTTTCTTTTATGAAAGATTATTTTAATAATTTTTTTAGATAAAATTATATGTGCCAATATCAATATAGGTACAATATATATAAAATACATATTTTGCGGGTTTATCCGTGTTAAAAACTTTTAATATTAATATATTAACATTTTGACTTGGTCACACAAGCCATAACTCTGTGGATGGCTTGTGTGACCAAGTCGAAATGTCAGTATATTAATATTAAAAGTTTTTAACATGGATGAACCCGCAAAATATGTATTTTATATATTTAATCCATGCAAATCTTCATTTTAACATATATATATATATAATTAATACTAAAAAGAAAAAAGAGGATAGAATTGATAATTCCTCTTTTAATAGAGTAATTTTGCCTTACATTAGGGGGGTTACTGATAAAATCAGTAGAAGACTATCTTGTTTTAATATAAAGACCACTTTTTCTACTGGCAAAAAAAAATGGTGATTTTTTGTATAAACCTAAAGACAGAATATTTTTGGAACACCAAGGAGTTTATGAAATTCCGTGTTTCCAGTGCTCAATATGCAATGTGGGTCAGTCTAATAGATGAATTAATGTCAGAATTAAGGAACATAAAAATGCTTTTCATCAAAAAATTAGCACATCAGTTTTTACTTCTCATTATTTAGAAACTGGTCACAAACCTAATTTTGACAATACAAAAATACTTGCTAATTTGGAAAGATATGATTTAAGAACAATGAGAGAGTCAATTGAAATATTAAAGAGACCTACTGGTTTAAATAGAACTGGTGAAGCACAACGTATTCCAGCTATGTGGAAACCTCTTATTTTATCCAATATTAACTTAAAATTAATAGATAAAAATACTGAGGGAAATAAACATTTTGATAAGCCTCATATTGTGAATGCTGAACTTGAATCTCATTTCTCATCTTGCACACAGTCATGTTATTTGTTAAGATGTAATGTTTTTTCTTTCAAAAGTTAACCTTGATAATGGCAGTTGCTATTCCATCGAAATATCGGTGTTTAATGGAAAATAATATATGGTATAGCCCCAAAAAGTTATAAATATATATATATATATATATATATATATATATATATATATATATATATATATATATATATATATATATATATATATATATATATATATATATATATATATCAACAAACCTATTATTGAATAATGATGACAACATTTACATATAAACTATTTGAAACTCATATACCCATAGTGATACCTACAATACTTTCATTCATGATATATCATTCATAATATATAAAAAAGGCTGTTATATTTGGGGGTACAATCATTTATAATTCAAACACTCGAATAATAAAACCAACACATGAAATAAAACCTTCTACTGTATATCTTAAGAAGTGCACATTTAAAACAGCACTTATTCAAACATATAACATAATAACTAAATTATGGCTACAAGAATTTCTAAAATATAAAAATATATATTCATGATAATTATAATACAATTTTAAGAGATTAATAGGTCCTTTTTTTATATAAGGAATACTATCTGCTTTCAGTTCTTTTGTTCTCTTCTTGAAGTGACGTATGAACACATTTCCCTTTACTAAAGTAGAGCAGATACATATATAGGTAGAAATATTTGGGAGAAAATGTTTGCAATAATTTCACAGGAGCTGATGGCAAAAGATTTTAATGGCAAATAATTTCTTTCAAAATGCCTTTTTAATGACAATAAAAATAAGATGAGCAATGAACAGAATAATAATTATTTATCCAAAATTGCTGTCTATAACATCTTATTACTACAAGTTGACTGTGAAAACTTCAATTATATTTATTTCATTTTAAATATAATAATAATATACTTGAAACAATCAGTAGTTTAACAGCAAAATATTCAAATAAATAGATATATACATAATCTTGAGATGAATGAAGGTATGTAATGATCAGTGATAAAGCATGACTTTTTTTTACAAATAGGAGTCTGCTACTTCTTTGTTTAATAATGTTTTTATTTTACTTGCCACAATTTTTTTTACATAATAGATAATCTATTCATATTACATACATTTAGAAAAATCTGGAACTTTCTTATCTATCTGTAAATCAGTTAGTATAAAACATACATTATCAAGATATTTTTATTTTCTAAATGCTTTTAACATGCTTAAGTTTGAACTATTAATTACATTTTAGCACTGTTTGAATTTCTTATAATCAACAAATAATGTGAATAATGTTATAGTCAAACTCATTATTTGCCTTATATAAAAACAGTTTAACTGTTGGTAAAAAAAAAATTGAAAGTTAACACAAATTCCATACAAAAAATAATGAGTTTGAATTGTTCATTCTTTTTTTATGTTTGGATAAATAGTTTAGAGAAAAATATGAAAGTTTATTATCTGATAATAAGACTGTGACTAATTTAAGTATAGATAATACATTATCAATATATTCCAAATGCTTTTAACATTCTTAAATTTTAACTTTAAATTACATTTTAGCATTAATTGAACTTATAATCAATGAATAATGTGATGGTCAAACTCATTATTTGCCTTATATAAAAACAATTCAACTCTTGGTAAAAAAAAATTGAAAGTCAATAGAAATTCTATACAAAAAATAATGAGTTTGAATAGTTCATTCTTCTTTTTTTATGTTTAGAAAAATAGTTTAGAAATTTTTTTTTACATTTGTCAAAATTGTTTATATTCACTAATGTACTTATTGTTTTTACTACACTATTGTATGCACAACTTGTTGGATCAATTTTGTGAGGTTGAATATGGACATATTTTAGTGAATTTTTAAAATTGAATGTTCATTAAAGCTTTTGAACTTTTTAGTGAATTCTGCTACAGAAGTACTCATTCCATTAAATATATGAAGCCTTTGTCACTGATGATGATGATAAATTAGATGTGATATGTTGGACTATTTCTATCATCTATCAGTAAATGTTGAATGTATAGAAATTTTTTAAACTTTATTTAAACTTTTTCAAATACAAACATTATGTTAGTGATAACATACAAATAGCCAACACAAGTTAGTAATTACACAACATTTTGAGTAGTATTATTCTTCACTGTTCTGCAGTTGTCACTGGCCTGACCAGTGACAGTATTTGCATAGGAGTTTCTCAAATGTAGAATTTAAGGCAAATGCAATAACCAACTGAGCTATCCTATCAAAGGCATCAGATAGTAGAAATTTCATATATTTATATATGTGAGTTGGTCCAAATCTCTTGAGTTTTTCCAATTTTCTTTTCCAAGAGCAATGTTAATTAGAGACTTTTTCCCTAAGAACCTCTAATTATCTTTGCTCTTAGAAAAAAATAACAAAGTCTTTAATTAATCTTGCTCTTGAAAAAAAATTGAAGAAATCAGAAGGATTTGAACCAACCATCATACATAAATACATAAAATTTCTACTAACTGATGCCTTTGATGGGATAACTCAGTTAGTTAGAGTGTTTGCCTTAAATTTGATATTCAAGAATCTAAAGATTTAGTTTGATACCTATGTAAATACTGTCACTGGTCAGGCCAGAAATACCTGAAGAATGGAGAATAATACTACTAGAAACATTGTATAACTACTAACCTGTGTTGTCTATTTGTGTTACTACTAACAAATTGTTCCTATTTGAAAAAGTTTAAATAAAATTTTAAAATTTTCTATACATTCAACATTTACTGATAAATGATGAAAATAGTCCAACATATTATCACATCGAATAATTATATTGTTTGCCTTTTAATATAAAACAATCTGGATATAGTCTTTTCATTATGATAGTTAAAATTTTGGTTTAAATAAATATGTCTTTTAGGTAGTTGTTTTGACTGTGTCATTGGTCACTTGATGATGCTGTTGCTTGCAAAAATAATAAAATGTAACATTACTGGGCCGATAATTGTTTGGTTTCTGCTCTCCACCAATTTTTCAAAGTATTTTAAAAAAATTTCTGATGGTATTTAACAAAATTTACATTTTAAAAATATATAAAACAAAGAGTTTGCATTATTTTCTGAATGCAAATTAGAATAAATACATGCACTAGTCTAAGTGACAAAGCTGGCAGTGTGTAGCACTGGAATGTGTATGGGGGACTCCAATGGTTTTGATGATCTGAAGGATCATCCAATACCTCCACTACTAGTCTGAGTGAACCAAGCTGGCAGTGCATAGTGCTGGAATGTGTAGGGGGCCTCCAATGATTTTGATGATCTGAAGGAGCAGCCAATACATGCTCTAGTCTGAGTGAACCAATATTATGATTTCAAAAACAATGGACAATAGCAGCCATTGTATTACTCTCACAGCTGTTTTCCCACAAATGTGCCTTTTCATGTGACTTATGCAAAATGCTTCAATGGCCTACCCTTTTGAAATTATTTTCACCTTCAAAGATGTGTAGGGAAATGTAGTGATGGACTTACAATTATAAATATGTAATAGTATATCAGGTAAAGTATAAGATCCTTCATTTGAATGCACATAAAAACACTTATGGCCTGTTGAATTCCATACACCCTCACATACTATGGCAATGATCTATGAAGTGTGTGCTATTTCTATAGTGGCACGAAGCATAGTGTGCAATAGCGTCTATGCCTGCTAATGTCTAATATGAACAGAACTGTTCTAGAGGTTGTAAGTTGGACTAAGTAAATGGCATATTTCTGTGCTTTTGTCAAGCAGATGCATTACACTGTCATAACAAATACCATCTTTTATTATAATTTCATAAGGTAATTTTCAATAATTGTCAATTTCTGTTTTTATAAGCTTAATAATTTTATAGAAATTCTTCTTTTTATATTTGATATTGACATAAGTAGATTAATTATTTTGGTAGCAAATAATAAGTACTAATAACTAATTAAAAGTTGTTAAAACATGATGGAGCTACTTTTATAACAAAGTTCAGAATTTAAATAAATGTTATATAACAATGAAACAATATACTTTTCCTTTGGCTTTATTGAAAAAATATTACAATTTTTTTTAGTATATTTTAGAATTATTGCTTGATAAATCAGTTGAATCTATGCTTTTAGGAAAAACAGTGTGTGGATAATTTACTGGTTCTTTCTCTATCATGAAGATGATAAAAAATAAATCTTTAATTTTTAACATAGACTTAAATAGTCAAATAAAAAACCTTATTTATTTTAAAATTAAAATTTGAAGTGAAGATTAGATGAATTGTGAAGAAGTGTTTAAATTTGTGTCTATTTTTATACTAGTGTGTGTTTTTCTTTTTCTCTCCATCAATGCAATTCCTCTTTATTAAACCAATGATTTACAGGTCTGCATTATAATAGTTAAATTAATAGTCATTATTAACTTTTAATTGATCTGATCTTAACTTTCAAACAATTTAGTCATGTGAACATCTAGACCAGGGTGTCCAACAAGTCGATCGTGATCCACTGGTTAATCGCGAGGTCAATCTGGCAAGAGCTGGCTGATAACAAGTGAAACAAATTAAGTCAAGATTTTTAAGTTTTTTTGTTATTTTAGTTTTTGTTCTAATTTTTTTTTTTCAATTCTAGATAGGTGAAGTCCACTAAGGTGTATCACTACTGAAAATAATATTTTTAATATTGACTTAATGTGATAATTTGAATTAATAAATATTGTTAATAATTATTCATGTTGCTTTAATTCCCCTGGACATAAGTTCTTTGTCCCGTTAAATAATTATTTTTTTACTAGGTAGATATATAAAAATAATATGTATTTCACACCTCCCTCTACTTAGACTATTAACAAGTCGATCGGCTGTGACAACAAGTCGATCGCAACACATTTTTAAAATAAAAAGTAGATCTTATGAACACAAAAGTTGGCCATCCCTGATCTAGACAATAAATGGACTTGTTAATTAATGATTTTTACTAACTCTATAATTATCAAATCAAATATTTAATAAAATTATTAACTGATTCCCAAATAAGACATTTTTTTTATTAAATATAGTATTCTCAATTTATTTAACTCTTTTTTACTTTATCCTAACTAAAAACTTTTACCATTATAATAAATATATCCAATTTTAAAATACATTAATTACTTTTAATAGATTTTTTTACCTTTCAATATTTTACATGCATGCTCCAAACATTCACACACACACTTGCCCAATAATATATCCATTTTCAGTCAATAGCTAATTTATTTTTACTTTTAATGTAAATTAAAAGTAAAAATAAATTAGCTATTGACTAAAATTTAAAATCAATTAAAATTAGTACTAATCTCAGTCATTTATACTTACTATTTTAAAATTCTAATTCTAAATTCTTTTATGTAAACTGGTATTTAATAAATTATAACTATGATTTTAAAATTATTTATTTCAAAATCAACAGCTAAAAATCCTAACAAATTTAACTAACCATTTCTGACAGTATAGAACAGCTTTGTCTATTAAATCTATTTGAAACATATTACGCCCTAGATTAACTTTTCTTTAGTTTAAATATTAATTTTATTCTCTCAAGTAAATATTAATTAAACAACCTAAGATAATCTTTTAAATAACTGCTAACTAATTAGGCTAAGGAATTACTTTAACTCATACTATTGAAACATATTTAATATTTTTATTATAATAGTACAGATAAAGAAATTTAATTATTATAAACTTATATAAAAAAAATTAACGCTTTAAAACATATATCTCACTCGAAGGGTTACATATATAGTTACAATATACATATATTACATTAAACATTCTTTTAAAATTTAAGCTTTTTGTATTAGTATTGTTAACATCCATTTAACTGAAGTTAAATAAATTTATTTTCAGTTCATAAGACACTTTTCTAATGTTTAAATGAAGAATTTATTAAAAAGCTTGAATATACGATCAGTATCAATTTATAAAATATGACAATCTCAGTAAATATAATATATTAAAGAGTGAAATAAACTATGGGATATTATAATAATCTATTTTATAACATTATCTATTTCATTCAAAAATAGAACACCTTTCAACATTTTTCTATTATCAATTTATACGTGTTCATTAAAAATCCCCCCCCTCCATATATATAAATAACAACATTTTATTCTAAAATATTATATTCATAAAGTTCAAGACTTTTATATTCTAAACCTTTGAATAGTTTTATTAAAATGAACAATTACATAATTAAACAAAATATTTTTAAAACTAAAAGCTATGGGAAAACCTTCAAATTAACTAATAATAATCTTTAAGCTTTTCTAGCTTTGTAATGCCAAAGCTATTCATTTAATAATATTCCATAAAGATTTTAAAAGAAGAATTATAATAAAACAGTTATTAACAATAGTAAGACAAACAGCTTCAATTTGACAAACAATGTTTGCGATGCCATATATATATATTAGCTTATGTTTAATGTGCAGGAGCGGTATGTTTGTAATGGATAAAAATGAAAGTTTTCTGGGATAGTAAAAAAAAAGCTATGCATCTTAGAAATTGGATTATATTTGAAGAGACTATCCTGCAGTAGACCGACAATGATTGAAGTGATGGCGATGATATATCGCAAGTTAGTGAATTTTTTTTGCACTCCCTGATTTGGCCCAAATAAAGTTGAAGATTTTTTTTTATATAACATTCTTGGGATTTCTCTTTCAGGTTATGGGAAAACATACAAATTAACTAATAATAATCTTTAAGCTTGTCTAGCTTTATAATGTCAAAACCAATCATTTAATGACATTCCATATAAATCTTAAAAGAAGAATTATTAATACAATATATATTAATAACAGTAAAACAAAGAACTTCAATTTTAAACCAATGTTTGGAGCACTATATATATAAATATTAGCATTTCTCTCTCTCTCTCTCTCTCTCTCTCTCTCTCTCTCTCTCTATATATATATATATATATAGAGATATTTAAATTCAAGCCTCTATATATATATATATATATATATATATATATATACAAGAGGCTTGAATTTAAACTTTCAAACTTCCCACAGCTATCTAATCCACCCTATACAACCAATACACATGACCACATGCATGTGAAAAAGATAAATGATCTCCAATATACATATTTAATGTTGAACCAGCACTCATCAGTTGACCCAGATCACCATTTCCCACACATATATACAATCACTGCTCAGTTTATAATAAAATAGCAAATCTTCAAACTTTAATAGACAAGCTTTAAACTTTTGTACTCTCCAATTCTTTAGGCATCCATATCATTGAAAATCTGAGAATAAAATATTCAAAGCCTTTGTTGCTGCCAATATTATTGTCAAAGCCATGTTGACCTTAAGTCAGTCTGAGTCCTCACACATAAGATCTTAATATGTCCATTTAATTATACTGAAGATAGAAGGGCAGAATGTAGGCTGAATATATAATATTTAATTACATGTATATTGCCTCTACTAGTCTCAATGCAATTATAAGAGACTTGAACTCAGACTTTCAAACCCCCTATAGCTATCCAATTCATTCTATATAACTATCACATACATGGAAAAATAATAAGTGATCTCCAATATAGCTGAATCAGCAGTCATCAGTTGTTCCAGATCTCCGTCTCCCACCTATATGTACAATCACTACTCAGTTTATAGTAAGTTAGCACATTTTCAAACTTTAATAGACAAGCTTCAATCTTTTTTATTCTCCAACTCTTTAGCCATCAATATTATTGAAAATCTGGGATGAAATACTCAAAGCCCTTGTTGATTCCAAATATTACTATCATACCCATGATCACCTTCAATTAATCTGATTCTTCATATGTGGGATCTTAATATGTCCATTTAAATACACAGAACAGTGATTGGCAAAATTCAGGCTAAATATATAACATTAAAATACATGTATAATATATGTATATACTTAATGCAAATATGGGTATTACTATAATATTGCTATGATCAAGGACTTTAAGCATTGCATTATCAGATTTTTAGTAACATGGATGGCTGAAGAGTTGGAGAGTAAAGAAGATTGAAGCTTGACCATTAAAGTTTGAAGATTTGCTATCTTAATATAAACTGAGCAGTGGTTGTATATATGTGTAGAAGAAGATGATCTGGACCAACTGAGAGTGCTGGTTCACCTTTAAGTATGTATATTGGAGATTTATCTTTTTCACATTTATGTGGTCATGTGTACCAATTGTATATATATATATATATATATATATATATATATATATATATATATATATATATATATATATATATATATATATATATATATAT